>JAIZAY010001181.1:0-10000 GCA_029531755.1 Holothuria leucospilota
ATTCCCCTCTATGTTCAAAAAAAAGGTTGGGCTATATATACACATAACATTAACTTTCTTTTGCACACACATTCTCTTAATATCACTTGACAATACTCTTGTTACTGAAATACTGAATTCATTCAGAACATGATAACTCCTTAATTTAAATTCCGTCTCCGGTAACATCATGTTCAGAAACAAGTTCAGCAGATTTTCCAAAATGAAGTAAGGGTAGGCCTTTTGTGTTAAAATACTCGTCGGCTGAGGCGTCGAATGCAGAGGAACTGAGTGGGATTGGCAAATGAGCCTGATTTTAAAACAATAACATGACAGTAGCTAATTACTGAACAAACATCTTCGATGCGGGGGCGTAGCTAGGATGAAATTTTTAGGAGGGCCTAGGTAACAAATGGGGGCGGCACCGCCGAGGGTCAGGCTTGTCAAGACTGTCTAAGCGGAGCGCCACTATCAGTTGGCGCGGAGTGTGCAAGAAAATTTTTGGCTTTACAAACCCTCCAGATGGCCGAAAACGGCACTTCCAACGTGTTTTAAGCTGCATGTACCCAGCCTTGAAATTCGAATCTCATGTCTGCCATTTCTCCGCTCATAAACTTTTTTGCTAGGGGGCAAAAAGTGGGCATTACTGATCTGTGGCCTGGGGGAGGGACTAAAGAAACAACGGGTGTCTCCTTCCCCCTTGGCGAAAATTTGTAATTCAGGAGGACGCACAGATAGCAAATGGTGCAATATTTGAGGGATTTCAGCTTTCAAAGGAAAACGAAAAGTAGTTGTTACTTAGTGCGACAAAGTCATTTTGAGAGCGTTGTGGATATGATGTGAAGCATGACCTCAGCCATTGAACTCCATTGTGGAGGAGGGTTTAAGGGAGGGGAGGGATTTTTATTGGTTATAAAACGTTTTTATGACTTAACTAGTACGGTTTAAAAACGTTTTTAACAGTTTAAGCCATTGATGATTGAAGCTACCTATAGCAGCAACAGCAACATTGTAGCTATGTATAATCGCGCGTAGCGAGAGAATTTTAGAAAAGTAGGCTAGAAATACATCCTAATAGAACTGTATATAATTGGTGATGTGTACAGATATAGGCATGGAAATATTGATCTGCCTATTTGAATTGTTTAAGTTCTATCATTACGATCACAGCTATTTCGTACATTTTTCTGCGTTTTCTCTGTATATTCTCAAAGTTGGAAAGGGTGCTTTTTGAAAATTTCTGGGGGTAATGCCCGCCCCCGGCTGTGTACGGCCGTGGATATCATACGAGCTGAGATAATACAAGAATCATTCTGAATTATGCATCCCTTTTCATTTATTCTGCCTGCAATTCTCCCATATTAACCTTCTAGTATATCGCTGTTGCATTTGTCCATCACCCTATCCAAAAGGCTACATGTCCACTACTCAATTACTTATCCCCTAGATCATACCATTTGTCTCCAACCTAGCGTTCCCATATTTATTTTCTAGCAAGGAGGACATAGATGAGTCACTGTCCTGATGTGGGGGTCTAAGGGTGTCCCCTTCCCTTTGGAAATTTTTTCGGTTTTCAATGGTGTCTAGATGCAAAGTGGTGCTGTATTTGTTCACGGACTCAAGTCATCGGTATATTACTTGGTCAGACCTATAATACCACCAGTAACTCTTTCAAACTATTTAACCCCTCAAAGAAGAAGTATAGGGATCATGTGGGAATCACATGAAATCCGGACCTTGTTGGCAATTTTACAAATCCGCCGGGACGCCAGTGCGAACTAGTAATCAAAACCAGAGTTATATGTATGTTTCCCGAAAGGATACTTGTGGGAGATGACCTTTTTTCCTAAAAAAGTTGAAAGATTTGGATGTTTACTAGACTAATACGAGTAAAATGACTGATCTAGGGTGATAAACAAGATGTGACTGGAAGAAGTTGCCAATGAACTGACTTGCGTATGCACGGGGCCTACACTGTAAAGTCTTTCACAGTTTAGCATAAATGAAATCAGTCGAAAGCTAGCCTAACGTCAAAACTGAGTACACCTTAAAAAGAAATTGTATTTCTACCACATTACTTGCTTTGTGAAGCGTCTAGCACGATTCCGGTCAATTTCATTGTCGCTGTTTAGGTTGCATGTGTTGCGATACCCCTACCTGCATAATGACACGATCCTTTAAAGAATCAGGAAGTTGCTGGAAGAATGTAAGATTCGTCGACTGTGAGAAACGGGTTTTAAAAAGACATGGAAAATTCAATACAGGCTGACATACAAACATTCAGTCTTTCAAATACTTATTTTCAATTCGAAATTATTGTTTATCCGATAAACCAAACTGCAGTACTGTCTAATTGTCATAAACTTTTAAGCAGAATTATGTCTGCAGTCAAAGGCACCCCTAGCAACATAATAGCAATGACTAATTAGCAGGAAGACAGTTCTTCGACTGTAAAGTAAGGCAAAATAAAAAGAAGATACGGTTGTAAATTCGGTAAAAAAGTATTAAAGATCACATGCTATAAAATGTCGCAACTAAATTAGAGTATATTTTTAAGCACTCAAGTCTGTGCATACTTTTCATAATGCATTCTTTGGTGTAAAAGTATCTAAATATTTGCAATTCCCCTACTAGAATAATAGTAACGACTACCTTTGATATAATCGTAAAGCAGAATGAATTCCTCCGTCTTCGACTTACATGATTATGGCTTCAGTTGAGCCAAAGACAAGCACACAAAACATCCTTACAATTGCAGTCAATTACGACTTTGTACGTTATTAAACATCTTGTGACCCCAAGATTTACGTACCAAAAACGGCGTTCGCCTTCTCTTTGTAAAGACAATGCATCAAGCAACAGTGACTGCTCATTCGTACAAGTTTGTGATAGTCAATTTCGACTTGACAATTCCCAGTCCCTCTCAAGTTTTTGCAGGTCGAGGAGAGTGACTCCAAATATTTCCCTTTCGGGAAATCAAAAAGAACTGGACTGGTCGAAAACAATCGTTCTACAGTGCACTTGTCATGGAAAATGAGAGAGACACGACATACTTGTTAAGGATAGAAGAATTATTGGAACCCAGTACCTTAGCGTACGGCATATTTTGTGTATGATACCGTATAGGAATGGTCGTGTAAGAATGGTCTTTTTTTGTCTCCTTTTATTGTAATCATCTTTTCTTCTTTTCTATGTTCAAGGTGATATAATACAGTAGAAATGAAATGACATAATATACAAACAATAACATTGTGATGTCCCAGTAGTGAGAGAAAACATGAGAATATAATATACAATACACAATGCCAAAGTAATGCCTTTTTGCATAACTAATCTGCAAATAAACTTTGACAAGAGGCAAACGCTTTCCTGATGTCGTCAATATGTACAATCTTCTTATTTTTTACTTTTTTATATTGTTCTACTTTTACTTTAAATTTAAATATAGAAAAGAACGCATTCACATCTGGTATACTTTTAATCAATTTGCATTTAAAAATATAGTGCTTCATATGTAGTGCCAAGAAGTTATAGGGATGTTTAGCATTTTCATACGTAAAAAAGAAACTTTGCTTTGAGAAAACCGAATGATCTTTAAATAGCATAATTTCTACCTCTTTGATAAAATGTGTGATGTGTCTACAGTTCCAGAAAATATGCTCCAGCGTTTCTTCCTCTGTCTCACACCAAGTGCAATATGCTGAATTAGCCTTCCCCATTAGAGAAAGCAATTTATTGGTTGGAAGAACCCTAGGTATAAACCTAAACTGGAAATACTGCAGTCTGGCTTCTGAAGCAGAAAGCCAGGGGGTACTATAAATGCGAGTCCAGTCACATTCTGTTAGATTATCAAAAGACACAGCCCATTTTTGAGTCGCAGTTGGCTTCTCAGATATAGTTGATAAGTACCTGTTATAGACAAATTGAGAGGGCCTGATTGACCTTAAATAATTAGCAAATAAAACTTCATTAACATTTTGATCACCATTGTCTTTATCGAGGAATTCCTCCAACTGGTAGGTATACTTCGTATTAAACCATAATATAATGTAAATGGTAAACTAGTTACCTTGAATTTACGTTTAAAATTTTCAAAAGATACAGGATTTCCTTGTCCGTCAAAAAAATCTTTGACATACTTTACATTCTTATCAAACAGGAATTTATAAAATACAACTTTACCATTAATCCTAATATCAGAATTATTCCATACAATTTGGATACCATAGTTTTCTTTTGGGGGAACATACGAGATCTCACACCATGCTTGAACAACCTCTTTAAGAAAAGAATTACGAAGGTAATTAACCTCATCTGGTTTACAATTACATTGAAACAGAAACTCATAGCCATATCTCTTTAAATCTAGATTGAAAAAAATTTTCCAAGGTCCGTTCAAATCATTGTAATAGCGTTTAATCCATGTACATTTTAGGCTTCTTATAAAGCTGTAGATATGGGGAATCTTTAAACCTCCCGCATTAATGGGGTTTATAATCGTAGAACGTTTCACTTTATCGAGATTTCCAGCCCAAATGAAGTCGAAAATAACACGTTCAAGCTCTTTAATAAATGTCTTAGGAGGATTGGGTAACACAAGGAAAAGGTACACTAATTGGGATAAGCCAAACGTTTTGACAATAACATTACGGCCTGTAGGAGTTAAATCCCGGCTGGTCCGTGTAAGAATGGTCTTCAGTGTATGGTTGCCATGTTTTCAGTAAATCATCCAGCCATCCGAAAGGCAGAAAGGGTCTAAACCTGACAATGCCACCCCCGAATTAGTTGTCGGGACGTTCGTTTCATCGTCCAAGTGAATTATATGCGAATTAAACGACAGTGCAGATTATATATATAATTTAGTGAAAGTATGCATTTTAAAGTTATAAGTTGATTTCATACGTGCACAAAATGTGTTTTTCACACATTTACCTTTTCTTAATTCTTACACATTTTATTTATTTATTTATTTATTTATTTATTTATTTATTTATTTATTTATTTATTTATTTATTTATTTATTTATTTATTTATTTATTTATTTATTTATTTATTTATTTATTTATTTATTTATTTATTTATTTATTTATTTATTTATTTTATTTATTTACTTATTTATTTTTTTATTTTATTTATTTATTTATTTTTTTATTCATTTATTTATTTATTTATTTATTTAATTAATTATTTATTTATTTATTTATTTATTTATTTATTTATTTATTTATTTATTTATTTATTTATTTATTTATTTATTTATTTATTTATTTATTTATTTATTTATTTATTTATTTATTTATTTATTTATTTATTTATTTATTTATTTATTTATTTATTTATTTATTTATTTATTATTTATTTATTTATTTATTTATTTATTTATTTATTTTATTTATTTATTTATTTATTTATTATTTATTTATTTATTTATTTATTTATTTATTTATTTATTTATTTATTTATTTATTTATTTATTTATTTATTTATTTATTTATTTATTTATTTATTTATTTATTTATTTATTTATTTATTTATTTATTTATTTATTTATTTATTTATTTATTTATTTGGTTTGAGCCTAACATGGCGACGGAGTAGTTGTAGTCTACTTGGGCTCTCGACGTTATTGTCTTTTTTGATAGTTTCGACGTAAGTTTTTCCGTGTTTTCTCTGACAACCCTGCTTTTTAATGATGGCCGAGAAAAATCCTGTTAAACGTGGTCGTCCAGTTGGTTCTTATGGGCGAAAAAAGCGTGAAGAACTTGAACGCCTTTCTCAGCAGACACGCCTTACACAATCTCAGCCTGACGTCAGCACCTTCGACGTGTACAACATGTCTGATACAGAGCCCGTTGACAGTGATGTGGAGGTAGAGGATCTTACCTCCAAGTTCAGTAAGATTCTAGAACGAGCCATGAGAAAAATTTCACAAGATCTGAAGGATCTCGACGACGAGGTGAGAGGAGTTATTGATAATCATACTAAGCAAATTAAGGATCTTCAGACCAAAAATAAAAGGCTAGCTGAGAGGGTGTCTACTTTGGAAGAAAAAATTCAGGATTTGCAGAGAGAAAAAGAATCCCATGCCGACCAGATTAACAAACAGGAAAGATTTTCCAGAAGGAACAATTTAAGAATTGTGGGTTTCAAGACCGAAGCTGAGGAAAACCCCATCGAAATTGCAAAGGAGGTGTTCACAAAAGCCGGGGTGGAAAATTGTCGAATTGAGAGGGCTCATCGAGATGGTCGTGTGGTAGAGGGAAGGAATCGTCATATTCTCGTTAAGGTTTCTTTTTATATGGATAAGGTTACCCTCCTTCGAAATTCTCGCTCGCATCTTTCCCAAGAGGGGTATTATTTGACTGACGATCTCACTCTGATTGATCTCAAAGAAAAGAGAAAGTACTCAAGAGAAGTTGCCGAGCTTTATCGGAGTGGCACCAAACTACGTTTCTTTGGGGGACGTTGGAGGTCTTCAGACGGGAAACCATACACCTTCCGCAGCTCCCAGTCCTAAAAACATCGGGACCTTCATGTCTATCTGGTACCCTTTTGGTATTTATTTCATAATGTAAATATGTGTGCTATCTGTACATTTTTTCGTCATGCTTTAACAGCCCTAATGCCATGAGAGGCTCCTTCCATCAGCCTTTAAGGGCTTTTACTGCTGATTATGTTAGGGGCTCCGGGTGTGGTAACCTGTCCCTTATCAATCCTGTCAGTAGTTTTGATTGTTTTTCTTTTCCCTTATTGCCCTCTCCCTTTCTGTTCCCCTTTCCCCAAACTTCCCTTCTTGTTCTTTCTCTTTACTTATTATCCTCAATATTGTTCTATAATGCTAAGTCAATGTTTAACACACTGTATTAACTTTAACTGTTGTGCCTACGACCTCTATTCCTTGTTATTTAAATTGTTAGGATGTCTGCAGACCTGACCTTTGTTTCTTATAACGCCAGAGGTCTAAGGCAGCCAAAAAAACGCAGACAGCTGTTTGCTTATTTACATCGTCGTAATTTTGATATTTGCTGCATTCAAGAAACGCATAGTAGCTTCTCTGACGAGAAGTATTGGGAAAATGAATGGGGCGGGAAGGTCTTATTTAGTCACGGTGATACCAATAGTCGTGGTGTGTGTATACTGCTCAAGCCAAGTCTAAAACTATGACATCATTAAACTGGATTCTCATCCCTTTGGAAGATACATATTTATCGATGTTTTACTCAATGAACAGGTTTATACTTTAGTTTGTCTGTATGGTCCAAATAACGATACTCCAGTTTTTTTCTCCAATATTTCAAGTAAACTATTGTCTTTCAGAGGAGACAATATCGTCATAGCAGGGGATTTTAATTTTGTTTTTAACTTAGAGCTCGACAAAAAAGGTGGTAATAGTAATACGAATTTTAAAGCCCGTGCTGAATGTTTAGCTCTTATGACTTCCCATCATCTTCTTGACATTTGGAGGGAGAGAAATCCCTGTTTAAAATATTTTACTTGGAGTTCTAACATTACACCCGGCATCCATTGTCGACTAGATTTTTTCCTTGTTGCAAAACATTTGTGTCATGCCATAAGTAATGTAAGTTTCTCCCCTGGAATTCAATCTGACCATTCTTTCGTTCAGTTAACTATTAGTCACCAATCCTTTCGCAGAGGTCCGGGGTTGTGGAAATTAAACAACTCTCTGTTGAATGACCCAGATTTTATTGTCCTTATTACTGACCTCATTGAGAACGAATTGTCACATACCAATGCTGTCTTTTTCGATCCCTGTATTCGTTGGGACTTCATCAAGTTTAAAATCCGTCAAGCCTGTATCAAATTCTCAAAGCAAAAAGCCAGAGAAAGAACTCGTAAAGAAGAAACTATTTTGAATCGAGTTGCTTCTTTAGAACAATCTCTTTTTGTATGTGAAACGGCCGAGACTCGTGCTCAGTTAAGTGAAGCACAAAGTGAACTCTTATTGTTCTACAACTATAAGCTTCAGGGCACGATCATTAGGTCGAGGGCCAGATGGGTGGAAGAGGGGGAGAAAAACTCAAAATATTTTTTAAACTTGGAAAAAAGAAATAGAACAAGTAATGCAATTTTTAAAATCCGGAACGCCGTGGGGGAATTGTTGATCGAAAACAAACTTATTTTGAACGAGATTAAAGAATTTTATAAGAGTTTATATGCTTCTTCTGATTGTGACCCACAAATATTTTTTCAATATCTGCCTAATCGTAAACTTGACGAGGATGAGTCTTTATATTGCGAAGGTACACTCACATTGGATGAATGTTCTCAAGCTATTAAGTCTATGAATAACGATAAATCACCTGGCTCTGATGGCCTTTCAGTTAATTTTTATAAGAAATTCTGGGACCTCATTGGTCCCATTGTTTTAGAGAGTTTAAATCATGGCTTTGAAAGAGGTTATCTCTCCACTGAACAGTCACGAGGTGTCATTTGTCTAATTGCTAAGCCAGGTAAAAATACAGAAGTTCTTCATAACTATCGTCCTATTACACTTTTGAATGTTGATTATAAAATTGGAGCAAAAGCCATTGCTACTAGACTTAAAACTGTGATCCCTAAGCTTATATGTACAACTCAAACAGGTTTTATTAAAGGAAGATATATTGGTGAAAATATTAGATATGTTTTAGATTTAATTGATTATACTTCTCAAAAGCAGATTCCAGGCTTCTTATTTCTCATTGACTTCGAAAAGGCTTTCGATAAAATCGAATGGTCCTTTATTCAATATACTCTATCTTTTTTCAATTTTGGAACCTTGTTTAAAAGATGGGTTGATGTTTTGTATGCCAACAGTGAGGCGTGTGTTTGTAACAATGGATATACTACTGGTTTTTTTCAAGTTCAAAGAGGCGTGAGGCAAGGATGCCCACTGAGTCCTTATTTATTTATTTTATGCTCTGAGATCCTGGCTATGAAAGTTAATTGTAACAATGTTATAAGAGGTATCTCTGTTAATGGCTTAGAAACGAAATTGCTGCAGTATGCAGACGACACTATTTTTACTTTAAGTAGCAATAAAGAATCTTTAAATGAAGCTCTTCAGGTTCTGAGCAATTTTAGATCTGCGTCAGGTCTTACAATTAATATTAATAAATCAAGCCTGTTTCCTCTAGGTCCCTTTGTCCACTCTGAGCCTGCCTTTGTTCATGACTTTAATCTAAATATTACGAATGGTCCAATTAACTTTCTCGGCATTAGCTTCACACATAATGGTGACGATCTCTTTCCCCTAAATTATATGCCGAAACTCTCTCGTCTGAAAAATTGTTTAAGGTCATGGTCCACAAGGGACATGACACCTATTGGTCGTAATGCTATAGTAAAATCGCTTGCCCTTTCACAACTTGTTTTCCTTTTTACCGTACTTCCCAACCCACCTGCTCATTTTATAAAAGACGTGGAGAAGGTTATTTATGATTTTATCTGGGCAGGTAATCCTGACAAAATTAAACGTACTACTATGATTAATAACATTTGTGATGGGGGTTTAAGGGTAACACATATTGCAAGTTTTATGAAAAGTTTAAAATGTTCATGGGTTAAACGTTATTGTGACGACACTAATGGGCCATGGAAAGTTTTCTTCGATATTCATTTGAAACATTACGGCCGAAAGCTTTTGTTTAAGTGTAATTGCAGACCGAACGATGTTAAAGTTATTTCCAGTCGTTTCCTTCATGGTGTGGTAGAAGCCTGGTGTGAAGCTTCGTTCAAACAACCAACTCAGAATTATGGTGATGAAATTATTTGGAATAATTCCAATATCCTTTTAGACAATAATACCGTTTTTTATGATTCCATGTTTGACAAGGGGATTTTGTTTGTTGGTGACCTTTTTGGTCAAAGTGGAAAACCCCTTACTTTTAATGCCTTCAAGCGTAAATTTCACTTATCTTCTATACCTTTTACTTTATACTGGGGTTTAATTAAGGCCATTCCGTCAACGTGGAGGCAGGTGGGTTGTACATTAGTAAATCATTCCAATCATAATACTCTT
>JAIZAY010001181.1:15000-19669 GCA_029531755.1 Holothuria leucospilota
CATTCATTCATTCATTCATTCATTCATTCATTCATTCATTCATTCATTCATTCATTCATTCATTCATTCATTCATTCATTCATTCATTCATTCATTCATTCATCATTCATTCATTCATTCATTCATTCATTCATTCATTCATTCATTCATTCATTCATTCATTCATTCATTCATTCATTCATTCATTCATTCATTCATTCATTCATTCATTCATTCATTCATTCATTCATTCATTCATTCATTCATTCATTCATTCATTCATTCATTCATTCATTCATTCATTCATTCATTCATTCATTCATTCATTTATTTATTTATTTATTTATTTATTTATTTATTTATTTCTAAGTATTTTCTAAATTTAGAAAGAAGAAATAAAGCACTTAATTTTATCTCTAAGCTCACCAATGATCGGGGTATTATTTTAACTGATGAAAACGAATTACTTAAACATATGAAAGATTATTATCAATCCCTTTACATGGCTGGCACTTGTTCCCCAGAAAGTTTTTTTTTCGAGGATCTTCCAGAAATTAATGTTGATAATGATGTTATGGCGGCGTGTGAAGGAGAACTTACAGTAAATGAATGTTTTCAATCATTGTCATCTATGAAAAATGATAAATCCCCTGGATGCGATGGACTTTCCGTTAACTTTTATAAAGTTTTTTGGCCAGTAATAGGTGACCTGGTTGTAGATTCTTTAAATTATGGTTATTCGTATGGTCAGTTGACTTGTGAACAAAGTAGAGGAGTCATTACTTTAATTCCGAAACCGAATAAGGACCGTACTTTTATTTCTAACTACAGGCCCATAACGCTTTTAAATACAGATTATAAAATTGGATCTAAGGCCACTGCCGCACGTTTAAAACCTGTCTTGCAGAATTGTATAGGACCGCAACAGACTGGCTTCCTTAAAGGTCGTTTTATAGGGGAAAATATTAGGTATGTTCTTGATGTAATCGACTATGCTTTAGACGAAGGGCTCCCTGGTTTTATTTTTAGTGTTGATTTTGAAAAAGCGTTTGATAAGCTTGAGTGGGATTTTATACATGAATGTCTCCGTTATTTTCAATTTGGTGAGAGCATTCAGAATTGGGTAAAAGTGTTTTATAAAGGTAGTAGTACATGTATATTAAACAATGGTAATTCATCAGGCTATTTTTCTTTGCAGCGTGGAGTAAGACAGGGATGTCCACTAAGTCCCTATCTCTTTATATTAGCAGCTGAAACTTTAGCTCTAAAAGTTTTACATAATGATCTTATCAAAGGTATTTCAATTAACAGCAAAGAAGTGAAGATTTTGCAATACGCAGATGACACTAATTTCTTTTTAGATGGTTCAGATCAATCGCTTAATGAGGTCTTTCGTATTCTTAATTTGTTAAAAGACTCTTCAGGTCTTGTAATTAATTTAAACAAATGTAATTTGTTTCCTTTAGGCCCATTTGTTTCACATTTACCTAATTTTGTTAATGATATTGGTGTTAATGTTACTTCTGGGCCGATTCAGATGCTCGGTATTGCTTTTACTTTAAACAGGAGTGATCTTTTTCGCCTCAATTATGTTCCAAAACTATCAAGGCTAAAAGCAAATTTAAGACTTTGGGCATCAAGAGATTTAACGCCAATTGGTAGAAATATTATTGTAAAAAGTTTTGCACTATCTCAGCTAGTTTTTTTATTTCTTGTTCTTCCAGATCCCCCCAAAAAGTTTATCAAAGAATTAGAAAGCGTTATTTTTGATTTTATTTGGGGTGGGAACCCTGATAAGGTCAAACGCTCGGTAATAGTTAACACAGTAAGGGATGGAGGGCTGAAAGTTACCCATATACCGACTTTTATGAAAAGCTTAAAGTGTACCTGGGTTAAAAGGTACTGTATTAATAAAGACAATCCATGGAAAACTTTTTTTGATATCTCTTTGCAATCTGTCGGGAAAAAATTTTTCTTTCAATGTAACTGTAGGAACAGCGATGCCCCAAATATTCAGAGTACTTTTGTTAAAGAGGTCGTTGATGCATGGTGTGTATTATCTTTCTGCTCTCCGACGGAGAACTTTGATAATCAAATTATTTGGAATAATTCTTTTATTCGGATTAATAATAAGCCTATTATGTACTATGATTTATTTCAAAAAAATGTTCTGCATGTAAGAGATTTATTTGATGAAAGGGGTGCACCTTTAGCATATCGTGATTTTATGACTCGTTTTCACATTAAGAGATTCCCCTTTTCATCGTATTTTGGTATGATTAATAGTATTCCACGAAGGTGGAGACCAAGAAGGGGGGTGGGGGATACGGTTATGAACATTAATACTTGGTTTGAAAGGGTTATGGATGCTCCCTCTACTTCCCAGTTCATGTATAATTATTCTATTCAAACTTTTTCTGGTCGCCCAACTGCATTGTATAAGTGGGGTCAGAACTTAAGCCACCTCACTGATCTAGATTGGCAGCATTTTTTTGAAATGCCCCGTGTTAACACGAACGAAACAAAACTACACTATCTACAGTTTAGATTTATTCATAGAATTATAGCACTAATAAGCTGCGCCATGCTATGGGGAAGAAAGAAAGTGACAAATGTTCTTTTTGTCACACTGAAAGCGAAAGCCTTGAGCATTTATTTTGGGATTGTAATATGGTTTCAAGTTTTATTTTAGATGTAGAAAGGTCGATTCTCAAAAAGCAATTTTTCTTTTCCAAACAGGATATATTTTTTGGTTTTAATCAAGGGAAAAAGCACCCTTTTAACTTTTTAATTTTGCATATGAAAAACTATATTTATCAAAGCAAGTGTAAGGGGGTAGAACTTTCAGTCAAGAGTTTTTGTACAAGTTTAAGTTTGTAATTAATGTGGAAAGATTTAGGGCGAAAAGAAAACCAATTAGATCGAAAAAGCAGATTACTTACTATGATTTATGTGACGTGTTCTATGATTATATCGACTCGTAGTGGTAATGTTTGAAAGTCTGTGTACTTAATTCAATGATTTTAACGCCTTCTTTGTACTTTTTCTTAAGTTTTTCTTGAAAATCATGTGAGCTACCAGAAATACTTTATATGTCAATGTTTATATGAACATTTCATGAATAAAAAGGAGGAAAAAAAAAATATTTATTTATTTATTTATTTATTTATTTATTTATTTATTTATTTATTTATTTATTTATTTATTTATTTATTTATTTATTTATTTATTTTTTTATTTATTTATTTTTGAAGGAAATACTTCAAAGTTTATTTCCGTTCAAACATTTATTTTTTCTTAATTCTTACACATTCTCACACAAAAAATCTGGGGGCTGAAGAATATCTGGGGGGCTATAGGCCCCCACCCCCCGTAGCTACGCCACTGCTTTGATCGGTAATCGCGAAGCGCTCCAGTTTAATTTTGATTAAAATAGTTTCTAAGATCACGAAGTTTCGAACATGAACGAGTAGTTTAGATCTGTATTTGAAAAAAACAAATCACACATAGTTTCAGGGATGTATAAGGAGATAGCATGGGGGAATCCATCATGCTTCCATCATGGAGCCGACATGGCCGGGTTGGATCATCCCCACTTCCTAGGGATTATTTTGAATGAGTCTTTCCAAAAATAAGCGTTTCTTACCTTAAGAGACAAAGGACGTCTGAAATGCATAAGGCACAGTGATTTGTCTAGACTTTACTTCTCAAAAAAAAAAAAAACAAAAAAAAAAAAACAAAAAAAAAAACAAAAAAAAAACAAAAAAAAAAAAACGCAAAATGAATTTTAGTGAAGGTGAAGAAACCGGGTGATAGATGTTGTATCTTTTTTCAACCAAGAAGAGGGAATATCTTATCATAGCATACTGACCGCTGGCTGGGAAAATACGAGAAGGAAGAAATCGGCAAAATTATTGTAATGAGGTGGAAAGAAATGAGGAAGAGTCCCCAATGGCAGGCTCGTGACCAGGCCAGGAACAGGCCCACGTTAACCTCTGTAACCCTAGTTTGGACAGCCGTACCCCGCAAGCGATTATAGACCAAAGTTCGAAAGGATTTACTCATATATACATAAGTTGTACAGAGAAATGAGAGAGATGAGTTTAAAAATGAGTAATGGACGTATTTTGTTTCCCTTCACAAAAGTTTACTAAACTGGGGTTAGATCGTTATTCTATAGGGTCGTTATTCCGAATGTAACATTCGGAACGTTATTATTCCAAATGGTTGTTATTGCCACACGAGAATAAGGGTTGTCACGGAAGCCTCGTTATTCCGAATTGGGGGATTAAAGTGGACCTTAAGTCTAGAATTACAAGAATATATAATTTAGAGGTTGGAATATCACTCTTATTCATCCAACTTCCATCTTCTTTACATACTCCGTTGCTGAGATATAAAATCTGGAAATTTATTCGGACGCTTAATTTGAAATAGTTCATTGCGTAATAAACTGGGATGTCCTACTTGTGCAACTGACATTACCTGCTTTTTGTATCCTTTTGAAATTAAAATGTTCAGATGACCTTGACAAGCTTCCTGCTTTCTGGCAAGGCATATTACACAGAGATGAATTGTATAGTCAAGTCCTACAACAGTAAGAAAGTAATCCCATTTGGGGGTTTCCCGCGAGACCGACGGTCCGGGAGACCGAAATTGCATTGAAGCATATGGGCGAAGCTGAACTGGG
>JAIZAY010001211.1:0-18978 GCA_029531755.1 Holothuria leucospilota
GATATGGATGTGAAGCATGACCTCAGCCATTGAACTTCGTTGTGGAGCAGAGGGTTTATAAGGGTAGGGGGAGGGATTGTTATGGTTATAAACGTTTTTATGACTTAACTAGTACGGTTTAAAAAACGTTTTTAAAAGTTAAGCATTGATGATTGAAGCTTACCTATAGCAACAGCAGCAACATTGTAGCTATGCATAAATCGGCGTAGCGTGAGAATTTTTTTAGAAGAAAGTAGGCTAGAAAATACATCCTAATAGAACTGTACATAATTGGTGATGTGTGCAGATTATAGCCATGAAAATATTGATATGCCTATTTGAAAATCATTTTTTAAGTTCTATCATTACGATCACAGCTATTTCGTATATTTTTTGCGTTTTCTCTGTACCTTCTCAAAGTGGAAAGGGTGCTTTTTGAAAATTTTGGGGGAATGCCCGCTCCCCAGCTGTGTACGGCTTCCGTGAGATATCATATGAGCTGAGATAATACAAGTATCATTCTGAATTATGCACCCTTTTCATTATTCTGCCTGGCAATTCTCCCATATAACCTTCTAGTGTCCATCACCCTATCAAAAAGGCACTGTCCACTACTCAATACTATCCCTAGATCATACCATTGTCTCCAAACCTAGCGTTACCATATTATTTGTCCATAGCAAGCGAGGGACATAGATCACTGTCCTGATTGGGTTTGTCTAAGGGTGTCCCTCTTCCCTTGGAAATTTTTTCCGGTTTTCAAACGGTTGTCTAGATGCAAGTGGTGCTTATTTGTTCACGGACTCAAGTCATCGGTATATTACTTGGTGCAGACACTATATACCACCAGTAAGTCTTTCAACTATTTAAACCCTCAAAGCAGAAGTGAGAAAGTGGGATTCCATTTTTTTTTTTGGTTGGGAATCAAATGAAATCCGGAACCTGTGGCAAATTTACAAATTCCGCCCGGACGCAGTGCGAAACTAGAAAAAGAGCTGGACTGGTCGAAAACAATCTTTCTACAGGCACTTGTCATGGAAAGGAACAAGAGATACGACATACTTGTTAAGGATAGAGAGTATTGGACCTATTACTTAGCGTAAGCATATTTTGGTATGAACCCGTACAGGAATGGTCGAGTAAGAATGGCTTCAGTGTAATGGGTTTGCCTGGTTTTTCAGTAAATCACCCAGCCATCCGAAAAAGGCAGAAGGGTCTGAACCGACAAATGGTCACATCCGAATTTGTCCGCGCCGGGAAGTTTCGTTCATCGTCCAAGTGAATTATAGGAATTAACCGACCAGTGCAGATTACTATAATATAATTTAGTGAAAGTATGATTTAAAGTTTAGTTGATTTCATACGTGCACAAAAATGTGTTTTCACAACATTTAACGTTTCTTAATTCTTACAATTTTATTATTATTTTTGAAGGAAATACTTCAAAAGTTTATTTCCGTTCAAACCATTTATTTTTCTTAATCTGACACATTTATTAGGGACACAAAAAATCTGGGCTGACGAATATCGGGGGGCTAGGCCCCCACACCCGTAGCTCGCACTGCTTTGATCGGTAATCGCGAAGCGCTCCAGTTTAATTTTGATTAAAATAGTTTCTAAGATCACGAAGTTTCGAACATGAACGAGTAGTTTAGATCTGTATTTGAAAAAAAAAAAAAAAATCACACATAGTTTCAGGGATGTATAAGGAGATAGCATGGGGGAATCCATCATGCTTCCATCATGGAGCCGACATGGCCGGGTTGGATCATCCCCACTTCCTAGGGATTATTTGAATGAGTCTTTCCAAAAATAAGCGTTTCTTACCTTAAGAGACAAAGGACGTCTGAAATGCATAAGGCACAGTGATTTGTCTAGACTTTACTTCTCTGGGCGAAATACGGGCACGTAACCTTTGAAGCAAGCCAAGGTGTGTACCAGCGTAGCCTAGGGAGAGCTTGAAAGGTAATCCTTTTTGCCAAATTAAGCATTGAAAGTCACAATTTTAAATTCGCTTTGAAAATTCTAGGCTTGCGGCAACCTCCCCTGTATCTATGGTGGAACCGCCATAGACTTCCAATTATGCACTTTCTGACCATGGTGCATGCTGGCCGGGATGCATAGTGGTGGGACTGTCTCCCCATAAATATGCACTGGCAGCTGCTTTTCTTTCCGATAGCCCCGGGTAAAAAAAAAACAAAAAAAAAAACGCAAAATGAATTTTAGTGAAGGTGAAGAAACCGGGTGATAGATGTTGTATCTTTTTCAACCAAGGAGAGGGAATATCTTATCATAGCATACTGACCGCTGGCTGGGAAAATACGAGAAGGAAGAAATCGCAAAATTATTGTAATGAGGTGGAAAGAAATGAGGAAGAGTCCCCAATGGCAGGCTCGTGACCAGGCCAGGAACAGGCCCACGTTAACCTCTGTAACCCTAGTTTGGACAGCCGTACCCCGCAAGCGATTATAGACCAAAGGTCGAAAGGATTTACTCATATATACATAAGTTGTACAGAGAAATGAGAGAGATGAGTTTAAAAGAGTAATGGACGTATTGTTTCCCTTCACAAAAGGTTTACAAAACTGGGGTTAGAGCGTTATTCTATAGGGTCGTTATTCCGAATGTCACACATTCCCGCAACGTTATTTTCCAAAATGGTTGTTATTGCAAAACGAGAATAAGGGTCGTCACGGAACGCATCGTTATTCGAAAATAGGGGATTAAAGGTGGACCTTAAGGTCTAGAATTACAAGAATATATAATTAGAGTTGGAATATCACTCTTATAATCCAACTCCCATCTCTTTACATACACGTTGCTGAGATTAAAACTGGAAATTTATTTCGGGACACTTAATTTGAAATAGTTCACTGCGTAATAAAACTGGGGTGATGTCCTTCTTGTGCAAACTGACATACACGCTTTTGTATCCTTTTGAAATTAAAATGTTCAATGACTTGACAAGCTTCCTGCTTCTGCAAAGCATATTACACAGAGATGAATTTATAGTCAAGTCCTACACAGTAAGAAAGTAATCCTTTGGGGGTTTTCCCAGCGAGACGACGGTCGGGAGACCGAAAATTGCATTGAAGCATATGGGCGAAGATGAACTGGGCTGACGTAGCGATCGTACGGTCATTTAGGTCACGCGAGACCGAAAGTGGAATAAGGGTCAGCGAGACCGGAATCAGGCTTAGGACCCTTGAACTCAGGGGACCCCTTCTGAATTATGACACCTCGTTTGAACTTGCGGAGACACTGATATTAACTTGTGGGATATCACTCATGAACTTATGGGATTTTGAATTTTTTTTTAACTTTTGGAAACTTTAACGTGTAATAAGAAAGGGAAACTTCACGAAGAGTCATTATTGTTCAGAGCGTCATGGGAGTTCCAGAAAATTACGTCATCAAATATGACTTCCTAACATTCCTATAAAGTGACATTAATTTTTGTTCGAGAGTCCTCATTTCGGGCAGAAAATTGAGAGGGTCAGGGTCAGTGACCATCATTGCTATCTTGAGAAAACGTGTTTAGAAGCTAAGCCTCACATACACACATACAACCACACACACACATAAACGCTATCACCGTCGCATAGATTCCTTACCGTATCGGCCTCCCCAACCCTAATTTCCGCCTTTCGGTGTCGCGGACCTTCGGTCTCCCGGACCCTCGGTCTCCCGGGCGGTAACCTCACATTTTGGTGCAAGGTGCAGTGGGTTTTGGAAACAAAGAAAAACAAAGACTGTAATTTGAGTTGTACAAGACTGACATCACAAATTTTTGGGCAATCTACCATTTCAAATTAAAGGCATTTTCCAGTGGCTTTTCATTAGGATCCTGTGTGAAAGACAAAAATATTCCAGTTCATGCCCTTCAAACCCCGCAGCAATACTCTTTTCCTAAACTGAGATATGCTAACGTTTAAAGGACTTCTGCTTATTTTTGTCCAAAAATACTACACTTCTCATCAAGGTACAGAATGTTATGTAAAGTGGCACATTGCCTCAGATTTCTTTTGTTTTTCTTTTATAATTGAATGTCCTGATTGGTCCTTGAAATTGGATACTGCTGGAAAGTTTTTGAATATACTTTCCATGTAGATTTAGCATATATCTACAAAATATGTAGGGCCACAGTAAACAAAGTTGAAAATATTCCCTACGCGGCCCACTGTCAATAACATAAGGGAAAATTCAAAGCTTTGTAAAATTAATTGCCGCGATGACATCACAGTTTCCATGATCCACTTCGCTTTGAGAAAAAAATTGCATTTCTTTGAAACTGTATATCTTCCAACGCTACAAAGCTATTGAGATGCGGTTTTACCTCCTAGATGAGAAAATCTTCTGCATTTTTTTGAAAGTTTATTGATATGTCATGGCAATCCCTTAAGGAATAAGTTTCAAACACTTTCTATACCTCAGTCAGGAATGTCCTGTGAAAGATAGGGAGTTGTACCGTCGATTCATTTTTCAAGCTTGTAACGTACATTTTGAAATTAGGCTTTAGGTACACTTTCCGAATGTAACGTTAGGGTAATATCCCGAAGGGTTGTATCCGAAAACGATAAAAAGGGGTTTAAGACGCCCCTATCATTAGACCACATATGGAAATGCAATAAGGGATGGAATGTTTCCAGGGGAAAAAGACCATACCGAATTCAGTGGGTCCCCGTTTTTTAATTAAATAACACCCCCAATGGTATACGTTTTGGGGCCAGTGTCGGTACATCACGTGCCTTACGTGACAGATATGAATACAAAGTACTCAT
This sequence comes from Holothuria leucospilota, assembly GCA_029531755.1. Taxonomy (NCBI): domain Eukaryota; kingdom Metazoa; phylum Echinodermata; class Holothuroidea; order Aspidochirotida; family Holothuriidae; genus Holothuria; species Holothuria leucospilota. Next base: position 4,761 of record JAIZAY010001211.1, read on the forward strand.
TTTGAAAATCCGGAGCATTTTCGAATGGGAGTGACTTTTAATGCATTTCAGTCCAAAAACTTATCCTCTGTTCGAGGGAACGACCATTCGGAATAACGAACCTTACCTTTGTTTCGGAATAAAGACTTTTCGGAACAATGTATACCTTCTGAGTAATAATTGTTACTCTAATTTCGGATTAACGATCCTTCGGAATAAAAACGAGTTTGGAGTAAAGGCCCTTCGGAATAGGGAGTTGCTAGCAACTCCCTGTTCGAAATAATGGTCCGAAAGTGATATTCAGAATAACGACCCCCGAAATAACGACCAATCGAAATGACGAACGATAATCCTTAAACTATATTCCAAACTTTTCTCCCTCGGGCACTTTCACCTTAAAGGGCAAATTTCTTCATCCCAGACAGATCCATTTATCCCAACTATGCAACTAGTAGCTCCTCCCATGACTGTAAAATGCTTGTGCAGATACAAACCTATTTCATCGCTCCAAGGCATGCCGCTGGTACAGCATACAGGCGTTATGTGTAAAAACCATTCCATCTGAATTAAGTGGAATGTGAGTTACTTTTCAAAACTTGGTGTCGCATCAAAGAGGCAGTCACCAACTGGAATTTTGATACCCCACAAATAAACTTTGGGGGTGACGAGTAGTATCTTTAAGTATTTTACTTTAACAACCTCCAAAATGTTTGGCTTTGATCAACGTAAGTTATTGTTCCTGGGCCTAGCGACGCGCAGTGATTATTGAGAAATATCAGATGCCCATGAATCTGTAGAAAAGCTCTTTCTGCTTTTCCCAGCTCAAGAGCTTTCTAAAAATCAGACTGGCAACATGCATGACTGGACAAATTTGCCAATAACTGAAAATGCGCTCAGTGGCTAAGAGCTGCATATGAGCCTTACCGTACCTGGTCAAAGATTGCTCATTGAAATTTTTATGCCTGATGGACCATGAAGCACATTATGACCCGTACCTTATCCAGCCAAACTATATGTAACCAACACTCGATGGAAGGCAGAGGCTAAGCAATGCACATAAACATCGCTAACTGTATTGAATTGCATGAAGCTTATGATGACACGAAACTTATTCCAAAAGCACTAACGTTCGGTCTCAGGGTGGCTGAAAATTACATAGTAGGTATGTTAACAATAGACAAAAGCCATGTAACCATACTTCCTTTTAGTTATATCTATGTCTCCCGCTCATTCTTTTACAAGCTGCTTGAAAATTATTCATTACTTCAATGTAAAACATGCAATAAACTGAATGAGCTGGTGTGCTCCGGACTTCATTCTAGGGTCGGCTAAAGCAGGGTCCGTTTTCGTAAGTGGCTAGCACTTTCGCGAATTCCCCACTGGGTCCCAGATCATTACCCGACTGAAAACGCACAAAGTGATGTATGCAGCCCATGGGCCCACTTCGCGGTTCGAAAAGCATTAGAAGCGGCGGCTTGATCTTACCGTCTTGCGGAGCCGATAAGCCATGGGTAGTTTTTGAAGGTTTTGCGCGCATGTGCATAAACTTTTCGCACCGATTTCCTCAGGCTAACAAGGGGTGGGCTGAAGATTTTATCCCCCGTTCTTCCCCTAAAATACCAACACCTGGCATGTCAGACCGGCATGTGATCTGTGGTAATGATAGAGTTAACGATCATATTCCATGTCATTAATCGGCTATTTTAAAGCCAGCAACAGTTTGTTTATTCATAGTATCTTTTCTAAGCCTTTGTTTCTCCTTGCTCAATACATCTCACTCGATGTTTAAGAAATGCGCAATACCATTCTGATGTCTCTTTAAAGCTCCCATAGATTATTTTCTTGAAAGAATTCATCACGACGGGGCTGATGCACGGACTTCTTATATATATATGGACAGAGCATACTGCACTAACGTCCATGCGTAAATTTTCGCCACCGTACGTACACGAGTAGGCTTACCAATATGGCTGCCTGCCATAGCCTTGTGTGTAAAAGTTTGGACTTGCTCAAGTGGCTCTGTATTGACAGATTGTGAGCAAAACTTTAATATTTTCGAAAGAATGCAAGCTCAGGTCAAATTCAACAAATAGAATAAAGGACTATTATATTGTTCTTCTATCCATACTGATATTTTGTCTGAAATGTTGCTGATTCATCGTCAAATTGGGCAAATGGTGGCAACCGGCGGCCATCTTGGTAAGCCTATATTTGTTCGAAGGGTGGCGACCGTATTGGGCACGTTATCCTCTGTCCATGTATATGGGAAGTCTCAGTTCGGATACATCTTTGCCCATGTTAGGTAGGTACGGTGGTGTGTATTGAACGTGTACGAGAAAAAGTTTATAGTAAAGGATATATAAGGATGAAGAAGGGGGTGAGAAAAATTTGCATTGGATTCCTATGAGCTACTTACATTACATTGATAGGCCGTCGGTATTTTGTAGACAATAAGTATTTCTCAAATAAAACACTCGATAATTATTGAGTTTCAGCTAGTGAGTAACCCGACAACATCTGTCGGAAATACCCTATGAGTTTTGAGCAATTTGTTGGGTTATAGGGACCTATTTGTGCTCTCAGACGAGGCCGAAATGAAAAGATAGGGGCTGGGACTTACCGTAATAGCTCCACGATGACTAGTTTAGAACAATGAATCAGGCGCGGATCCAGACATTTCGAAAAGGGGGGGGGGGCTGAAAGCCCCTTGAATATTCTTCTAGATTAATATTATGCTAATTTTCGCGTATTATGTTGATGTGGCGAAAAAGGGGGGCTGAGGCCGGGAAGCCCCCCCCCCCTTGGATCCGCGTCTGAATTGAAAGATCTTTATAACTGTACCAAAGCCTTTACGGCCTAGTATACGCTTATGAGGTGAATTTATTTCAGAAGACGGGCGTAAAACCAATTACTGATATTTGGGGTCTGTAACGATTTGCTAATAAAATGGAAACTAGTATTGAGGACTGATCACCGACGTCGATCCTGGGAGGGAGGCAGGGGGAGTGTTCCCTCCATTTTTGATATGGGGGACATAACACAAAAGCCCCCTCCCCCACTTTTTGCTGCCAGGCTTTTACTTTTCATAAGTCATAATGAATCCCGTAGACAAAATTTTAATTCATTATATACAATTAAAAAGAAAAACTGCGATGAACAGTTCATTGAGCATTTCTCGAAATCCGAAGCATTGTGCTAAATTTGTATCAATTAGCAACATTCTTATCCGACAACATTCTAGTACTCTCCAGCTTTGGAATAGTTTTGCGGTAACATTTACCATCATTTTCCGTCAGAGGCGTACGGAATGATATTTCATGGACAGTGGCACTTTGCCCTTAAAATTTTCCCCATTACCACACAATCATGACATCATTTTTAAAGGGATAAAAGCATGTTTGAAAGTTGTACCAGATATGTTAGATGTTATGTGGTCTTTGTAATTGAAATACATTCAGTAGCCATTGCAGCCTGTCTAAAAATCTAAAAAAAGGGTTTCACCTGTTATTTTGATTTGCAAATGTGTCTATAAGCTTATCAATGTCATATCGAAGTATCTGTTGTGCATATGAGCATTTAATATAGATTAGGGCGATGTTGCTCAATTCTTACAGTATCTTGACGCATTGTTTTTCTCGAATAAGTTTTCAATCTTCGTATGATGCTGTATGTCTTGTTAAGCCACTGGTTGGGGGTTCTTTTTATCGGATAATGAAATCAAACTATGAAGAAAAACAAGTTATCTCTACAGCTCGAGAAACGCTCGAGAAAACATTTATGGTTGTATTTTTGGGGTCGTTTTGTACATTTGTAGGCACCGATGGAAGAATCTAACATACACCCATTATCGGGGATAATATATATTGTATCCAACCGGGCTATTTAGCCAAACGTCCCACCGCGATTCTCTTACCGTATATCATAGACGTAGGCAGCTCTTCTCAGCTGGGGAGGGGGGATGCTGAACTTTGTTTCAGACCACAATCCTGGGGAGGATTCTAAGGGGAGTCCCCCCCCCCCCGTCTGGAAAACTTTTGGATATTTGGGGGTCATTAGATGAAATTTGGTGCGAAATATTGTGCAAAGTTTGAGGAAAAATACGTTTTGACATTTTTGACAGAGAGACCAAATAAGGGGTTTGTCCTCGGAAGAGGACGTGGTGAAAGCATAATCGGCCCGAGATTTTTCTGAGGAGCAAAGCCCCCAATTCCCGCTCCCTTATACTTATGGCAGCCGTATCCATACAACAAACTTGAAGGAACAAACTATGCAAAAAGAGATGAAGTTCCCAATCTTTTCTGGAAAAACTGGTAGGTTTTTTTACCTAAAGAGTACTTGCCAAGGTAACTTGGGAGGGGGAGCTGCAATAATTTAGGCTAAAGGGAACGTAACTATGGCAAAACTGAAGCAACATGAACTCTACCGGCGCGAAGCAGCCGGGAAATTTTGGGTTCACATTCAGTGAAATTGCCCTCTTTGAGAGGAAAAATAGGTAACAGTTGGGGTGACTGATGGCAAGTCAGGGAATTACATACTTCGTTAAGGAAAAGCTGGAAAATTTCTAGACTCGGAGGCCATGATCCCCTTGTTCCAACCTTGACCCCACCCCATGTATAACATTCTTGCATCGTGCCACACGTATGTCCTGAGAGTTGGTTTCCCGGATAGACTACTGTAAGCTACCGCTCGACAAAAACAAGACGACAGCTCGTCCCCTTTTTGGAGTACCGACGGATTGGCAAAACCCAATTTTGGTGTACCGGTAGTGACGAATCTGTTTCTGTTTCCAAGTTTACATAGTAACAAATGTTCGCTCAACTGGAAATCCTTTGCAAGGTTGTTTCTTGGTTTTTGGTTTCGATGAATAGAGAAACCTATGTAGTCATGATGGCGTGTGTGTATGTATGTGGGTGTGTGCGTTTGTGTGTATGGGTGTGGGTGTGTGTGTGTGTTTGTGACACTTTCTTGTTTACACGATATCTCAAGAAGGGAAACTCTGACAGTTCTCAAAGTTGGTAGGTAGATGCCCCATATTAAGAGAAAGAACCCCATTGTTTTTGGTGGAGGTCAAATGTCATTTGGGGTCACCAGGGGTCAAACTCTGAAAACCTTGTTTACACAATATCTCAATGTAGGAAGCTTGGATAGATTTCATACTTAATATGTGAATGCAAGTTATGGTGTAAGAAAGAACCCTATTGTTTTTGGTGGAGGTCAAAGGTCATTTAGAGTCACCAGGGGTCAAACACTGAAAATCTTGTTAACACGATATCTGAAGGTAGGAAACTTGGATAGGTTTCATATTTGGTATGTGGATGCATTATGGTAAGAAAAAGAACCCTATTGTTATTTGTGGAGCTCAAATGTCATTTGGGGTCACCAGGGGTCAAACACTGAAAATCTTGTCTACACGATATCTCAAGGTAGGAAACTTGGATAGATTTCATACTTGGTATGTGGATTTTTCTTACCATAATCATCCCCATACCAATATGAAAACCTATCCAAGTTTTCCACCTTGAGATATCGTTTTAAACAATTTTTAAATTTTTGGCCCCTGGTGACCCAAAAATGCATTGACCCCCGCCGAAAAAATTTGGGGGTTCTTTTTTTTACCAAAAGGGGGCCTCCAATCCCAAAGAAAGAAATCACCCAAAAGTTTCCTCCTTGGATATCGTGTAGACAAGTTTTTAAAGTTTTTGCCCCCTGGGGGACCCCAAATGCCCTTTAAACCTCCACAAAAAAAAGGGTTCTTTTTCTTACCAAAATTCCCATCCACATCCCAAAATTGAAACCATCCAATTTTTTCCAAACTTCAATATCGTTTTAACAAGTTTTTTTCAGTGTTTGCCCCCGGGTGACTCAAAAGGCCCTTTTTACCTCCACCAAAAAAAATGGGGTTTTCTTTTTTTAACACCATAACTTGCATTACATTTTAAGTATGAAATCTACCCAAAGTTTTCCTCCCTTGAGATTTGTGTAAAAAAAGGGTTTTTCAGAGTTTGCCCCCTGGTAAACCCCAAATAAATTTGGGACCTCCACCAAAAACAAGGGGGTTTTCTTTCTCTTAATAGGGGGGCATCTACCTCCCAATTTGAGAACTGTCGGGTTTTCCCCTTCTTGAGATTCGTGTAAAAAAAGAAAGGTCAAAAAACCACACACACACCCCCACCCTAACCCCAAAGGAACACCCCCCACATACATAACACACCCATCAAAATACATGGGTTTCTCTTTCATAAAAACCCAAAAAACCCAAAAGAAAAAACCTTTGAAAAGGATTTCCTTTTGACGAACATTTGTTACTATGTAAACTTGGAAACAAAAAACAATTCGTCACTACCGGTACAAAAAAAGGGGGTTTTTTTGCCAATCCGTCGTACCCCAAAAAGGGACGAGTTTGTCCCCTCTTTTTTTTGTGGGAGCGGTAGCTTACAGTAGCCCTATGGGGGAAACCCCCAAACTCTCGGGACATAGGGTTGGGACAAATTCCCAAAAAAATGTTTTTTAACAGGGGGTTTGGGGAAAGGGTTTGGAACGGGGATCATGGCCCAAAACGGGAAATTTTTCCCCGCTTTTTTAAACGAAGTAGGTAATCCCTGACTTGCCTTTAAAGTCCCCCCAACTGTGTACCTATTTTTCCTCTCAAAAAAGGGAAATTTTCCTGAGGGGAACCCCCAAAATTTCCGGCGCTTCGCGCCCTGAAAGATTTTCATGTTGCTTCTTTTGCCATAGTTACGTTCCCTTTAGCCAAAAATATTGCAAGTCCCCCCCCCAAGTTCCCTTTAAAGTACTTTTTAGGAAAAACCCTCCCAAAATTTTTTCTAAAAAAATTGGGGAAAATTCATCTCTTTTTGCATAGTTGTTCCTTAAATTTGTTGTAGGGTTAAAACGGGGAATAAGTATAGGGAGGGGGAATTGGGGGCTTTAGTTTCCCAAAAAAAAACTCGGGGGCCGAGTATGTTTTTCACCACCCTTTTGGGGGAAAAAACCCCCTTTTTTGGTCTCTCTGCCCAAAAATGTAAAAAACGTTTTTTTCCCTTTTCCCAAACTTTGAACAATTTTTCGCCCAAATTTCTTCAAAACCCCCCAAAATACCCAAAAAAGTTTTCCGGGACGGGGGGGGGGGGACCCCCCCTTAGAACCCCTCCCCGGGATTGGGTTTTGGAAAAAAATTTCCCAGCACCCCCCCCTCCCCACCCTGTAGAAAAGGAAGGCCGGGGGGCCAAAACCTTTTCTTTTTAATTGGGGGTTTTAAGAGAATCGGGAAATGGAAAAATACAACCAAAAAATGTTTTCTCGAGCTTTTTTTCAGCTGAAAAGGAAAATTGTTTTTCTTCATATTTTGGGAATTTCATTATCCGAAAAAAAAAACCCCAACCGTGGTTTAAAACAAGCCCATACAGATCAAAACGAAGATTGAAAACTTATTCGAGAAAAAAAATGCGTCAATACTGAAAAATTTTGGCAACTTTCCCCCTAATCTATATTAAATGCTCATATGCCAACAGATATTTCCCGATAGGGTTTTTGATAAGCTTATAACACATTTCCCAAACCAAAATAACAGGTGAAACCCTTTTTTAGTTTTTTGAAAAGCGGGCAATGGCTACTAAATGTATTTCATTACAAAGACCACTTTAAACATTTTAAACCATATCGGTACAACTTTAAAACATGCTTTTATCCCTTTAAAAATGATGTCATGATTGTTTTGGAAAGGGGGGAAAAAATTTTAAAGGGGCCCAAAGTCCCATTGTCCATGAAAATATCATTCCGACGCCTCTGAGGGAAATGATGGTAAATTTCCCAAAAAAAAACCCTTTTTCCCAAAGTTTGGAGAGTACAGAATGTTGTGGGATAAGAATGTTGCAAAATTGATAAAAATTTTTAGCACAATGTTTCGGATTTCGAGAAATGTCAATGAATTTTCATCGCAGTTTTTTTTTTTAAATTGTATAAAAATAAATTTTAAATTTTTTCTAGGGGATTCATTATGACTTATGAAAAGAAAAAGCCTGGACAAAAAGGGGGGGAGGGGGTTTTTTGTTATGTCCCCCATATCAAAAATGGAAAAAACCCACCCCTCCTCCCCCCAGGACGACGTCGGTAATCAGCCCCCAATACTATTTTCCCAATTTTTTCCGGAAAAACCCTTTACAGCCCCCCAAATATCAGAAATTGGGGTTTACGCCCTTCTTCTGAAAAAAATTCCCCTCATAAGCGTTTTCCTGGGCCTTAAAGGTTTGGGTAAGTTATAAAGATCTTTCAATTTCCGGGCGCGGACCCGGGGGGGGGGGGGGTTTTCCCCAGCATCACCCCCCCCCCCCCTTTCGAAACATAAAAAAACATAATACAAAAAATTTAGAAAATTTATTAATTAAAAAGAATTTTTCCCAAGGGGCTTTAGCCCCCCCCCCCTTTCAAAATTTTGGGGGGGACCCGCGCCTGTTTTCATTGTTCAAACTGCCCATCGTGGAGCTTTTACGGAAAGCCCCCCACCCCATCTTTTCTTTTGGGCCTCGTCGGAGCACAAATGGGTCCCTAAAACCCCAAAAAAAATTTGCTCAAAACTCATAGGGTATTTCCGACAGATTTGCCCGGGTTACTCACTAGCAAAAACTAAATAATTACGAGGGTTTTTTTTGAGAAATACTTTGTCTCCCAAAATACCGAGGGCCCTACAATGTAATGTAAGAAAGGCTCATAGGAACCCAATGAAAATTTTTTCCTCACCCCCTTTTTCTTTCCTTATTATTTTCCTTTTTACTAAAACCCTTTTTCTCGACACGTTAAATTACACACCCACCTTTCCCAAAAACCTAACATGGGCCAAAATGTATCCGGAATTTGGAAAGGACCCCCCCCCCCCATTTTTTTACCGGGGCCCAGAATAAAGTGCCCAACGGCCCCAAAAACCGGGGCGAACAAATATAAGGGTTCCCCCCCGAGGGTCAAAGGAAGGGCCCCCCGGTTTGCCAAAAAGGGGCCCAAATTTAAAAGGGGGGAATTTAAAAAAAAATTTTTTCGGGAAAAAAAAAAACCCGGGTTTTTAAAGGGAAAAAACAATATAATGGGGCCCTTTATTTATTTGTGGAAATTTGCCCTTTTGGTTTTGGTTTCCCTTTCGAAAAAATTTAAAGGGTTTTGTTTTCAAAAATCGGTCAATAAGAGCCTTTTTGAGAAGGCCAAAAATTTTAAACACAAGGGTTTTAGGGGGCATGCCCCATTTTGGGGAAGGCCAACTGGGGTGGGGTACGGGGGCAAAAAATTTTTCGCTTGGACGTTATTTTCCCTTTAGGGCCCTGCCCCTTAAAAAAGGGGAAGCCCGTGCATCACCCCCGTCGGGGATAAATTTTTTAAAGGAAAATTTAATTTTTTAAGGGGACCCCCTTTTAAAAGCCCATCAAATGGTATTGCGCATTTCTTAAACCCCGGATGAGATGTTTTGAGCAAGGAAAAAAAAGGCTTAGAAAAAAATATGAATAAAAAAACTTTTTTCCTGGTTTTAAAATACCGATTAATAAACCATGGAATAGATCGTTAATTTCTATCATTACCACAGATCCCCCTGCCGGTTTTGGCCCCATGCCCAGGTTTTGGTATTTTAGGGGAAGAACGGGGGATAAAATCCTCAGCCCACCCCTTTTTAGCCGGGAGGAAATCGGGCAAAAATTTATGGCACAGGGCCCCGAAAAACCTTCAAAACCCCCCCATAGTTTATCGGCCCGCAAGGGACGGAAGAGCAAGCGCCCTTCTAACCCTTTTTCAAACCCGCGAGGCCCAAGGGCTGCCATACACATTTGTGGTTTCGGGGGTAATGATTTTGGGGCCCGGGGGGAAAATTCGCGAAATTTGTAGCACTTAAGAAAACGGGACCCTGGCTTTAAACCCAAAATTTAAATAAATCCGGAGCAAAACCGGGATTTCATAACAGTTATTGCATTTTTTTACATAAAAGTAAGAATAATTGATCAAGCAGTTTGTAAAAGAAGGGCGGGAGAAAATAGTAAAAACGAAAGGAAGTAGGGTTTTTACATGCTTTTTTCTATGTTAACATACCGTACTATGTAAATTTTCGTAAACCAGGGGACCGAACGTTAGTGTTTTTGAATAAGTTCGTGTCATCAAATAAAGCTTCATGCAATTCATACATTTTTACATGTTATGTGCATTGCTAGCCTTTCCCTTTCATCGGGGTTGTACATAATTTTTGGCGGGAAAATTTCCCCGTGTCTAATTTTTTTTTCAGGTCCATCGGGCCAAAAAATTCCCTTAGCAATCTTTGACCAGGGGGTACGGAAAGGGGCTAATATCCAGGCCCCTTAGCCCTGAGGCAATTTTCGGGTTTTTATTCCCCAAAATTTTGGGTAAGTCATGGCTTTTTCCAGTTTTGATTTTAGAAAGCTTTTGATCGGGGGAAAAGCAAAAAAAAAAAAAAAGCTTCTTCTAGACGGGGGCTATTCTGAATTTCCAATAATCACGCGCCCGCCTGGGCCCCGGGGGAAAAAATAACTTACTTGATAAAACCCAAAAAACTTTTGGGAAAGGTTTTAAAGTAAAATAATTAAAAGAACAACTGGGTCACCCCCAAAGTTTATTTGTGGGGTATAAAAAATTTCTCATTTTGGTGACTGTCTTTGTCGACACCAAAGTTAAAAAAGAACTCACATTCCACTTAATGCAGATGGAAGGTTTTTACACTTTAAACAGCCTTGAAATGTTTTACCAGGGCATGACTTGAGCAAAGAAATAGGTTTGTATTTTGCCCCAACCTTTTACATTTATGGGAGGGGCTCCTATTCATTTTTGGGATAATGGGGGGGCCCTGGGATAAAAAAAAATTTGGGCCCTTTTAAGGTGAAAGTCCCCGAGGGAGAAAATTTTGGAATATATTTTAAAGGGTTTATCGTTCTTTCTTTTTCGATTGGTCGTTATTTGGGGGGGTTCTTTTATTTTAAATATCATTTTGGGACCATTTTTTCCGAACAGGGAGTTTGCAGAAAACTCCCTTTTCCAAAGGGGCCCTTTACTCCAAATTTTTTTTTTTATTCCGGGGGAATCTTTAAATCCAAAAATTAGAGACAATTTTTTACCAAAAGGGTTTTATACATTGTTCAAAAAGTCTTTTTTCCCGGAAACAAAGGTAAGGTTCTTTTTCCCGAAGGGCTTTCCTCGAAAAAGAGGATAATTTTTTGGGATGAAATGCTTAAAAAAGTCACCCCTTTTCAAAAAGCCCCGGTTTTTAAAAATGAAAACTTTGTTTTTCCATATCTGCCACGAAAAGGCACGTGTTTTTCCCGGGACACGGGCCCCAAAAAAAAGTATAAAAATTTGGGGGTTTATTTTAAATTTAAAAAAGGGGACCCACTGAATTTCGTATGGTCTTTTTCCCCCGGGAAAAACATTCCATCCCTTTATTGCAATTTCCCTATAATGGGGTCAAAATTTATAGGGCTTTTAAAAACCCCTTTTTATCGTTTGGGAAATAAAAACCCCTTCGGGGATATTGCCCAAACTTTACTTGGGAAGTGACCTAAACCTAAATTTAAAAAATTTGTACGTTACAAAGTTTTGAAAAAAAATTCAAAAGGTACAACTCCTATCTTAAAGGGGGAAAATTTTTTGCCCTTTAGGAAAATTTTTTTTAAAAACTTTTCATTTAAGGGATTGCCAGTGCAAAAATCAAAAAATTTAAAAAAAATGAAAAAAAATTTTTTCCCCCTCTAGGAGGAAAAAAAACCCACTCAATAGCTTTTTTAGCTTTTGGAAGATATACATTTTCAAAAAAAGAAATTTTTTTTTTCCTAAAGAGAAGTGATCAGGGGAAAACCTGTGATGTCATCGGGGCAAAAAAATTTTGACAAAGCTTTAAATTTTCCCTTTATGTTTTTGGGACCCCGGGGCCTTAGGGAATATTTATAAATTTTTGTTTACTGTGCCCTCCCCTATTTGTAATATTCTAAATCTAAAATTGGAAAGATATTCAAACTTTCCAGCGGTATCAAATTTAAAGGACAACAGGACATTAAATTTAAAAAGAAAAAAAAAAGAAATCTGAGGCAATGTCCCCAATTTTACAAAAAATTTCCCCTGGCCCTTGAGAAAGTGGGGTATTTTTGGAAAAAAATTTAAGCAGTTTTTAAACTTTTAGATATCTCGATTTGGGAAAAGAGTTTTTGCTGGGGGTTTTTAAAGGGGCATAAAACTGAAAAAATTTTGTCTTTCACACGGGACCCTAATGAAAAGCCCGGGAAAAAACCCTTTTAATTTGAAATGGAAAGATTCCCCAAAAAAATTTGTGATTCAGTCCTTGTACCCAAAATTCAGGGCTTTGGGTTTTTTTTGTTCCAAAACCCATGATTCAACCAAAATTGGTTGGGGTTTTTACTTTCGGTCCGCGGCCTAAATGACCGTACGGGTCGCCCCCGTCAGCCCCCGTTTTTTCTTCGCCCATATACTTCAATGCAATTTCGGTCTCACGGACCTTTGGTCTTGCGGGAAATTGTGAATCCCTTGTGGGGTGAACTATTGTTTTTGGGGGTCAAAGTCATTGGGTCCCGGGTCAAATCGAAAACTTTTTTAAACTAATCCCCGAGGAAAGCTTAAAATTTTTTCATTTTGATTAAGCTTAGGTAAAAAAGCCCCCCTTTTTTTTTTGGGGGTCAAAGGGTCTCGGGGGCCCCGGGGTAAAAGCTGCAAACCTTTTTAAACAGAATCTAAAGTTGGGAAAACTTGTAAAAAAGGTTTGGAATCTTTTTAATTCGCCTTTTTGGTGGAGGTAAAAGGTCAAAGGGGTCAGGGGGGTCAAACTCTGAAAACTTGCAAACATGATATTGCAGGTAGGATCAAGCTTGGATATTTCATAGATATATTGGTGATTTTTGGGGGAAAAGTACCCCATTTATGGTGGGGTAAAGTCTCTGGGTCAAATCTGAAACCTTTTTTAAGATACTCATTTTAGGATGGTTGTATTTTCCCCTGGTGTTCATTTAACCCTCAAAAAACCCCTATGAGTTGTAAAAATCGGGGCCAGCTGAAACACGAGGCCAAAAAAAAAATTTCCAAGATTCCGGGTGAAATTGAACATAAACTAATTTTCCACATTTTTAAAATCACGTAGCCATTGCTAAAAAAACGCATCTTGCTTTATTTGGGATTACCAATGCATATACATCGAAACCACAATGCTTTTTTGCATTCGGGTTTAAATTGTAAAAAAAAAATATATTACTTTTCACCCAAATTTTTAATGTTAGATAAACGGGGGGACTAAAATTGCACCCCCCCTCACGCAAAATGAAACAAAAAATCACATTGTCATTGGCAATTTAAAGGTTTTGCCTATTGTCATACCAAGAAGGGTAACTAGCTTTCGACTGGGATGGATTCTCACCTTTTCCAAAAAATGTGTTTCCAAATTTTTTTCTATTCATGTTATAAAACCCAAAATAAAAAAACCCATGAAAATGAGGCCAGAACGCGCCCCCCTTTTTTTTAGCAAATAAAAGCAGTAAAAGGGCTCGCGAAGCAGCCCCAAAAAACCCCTTTTTTTACCCTAAAGTGTTGGCAAAGTTTTCATACTCCGTTGTAGCTATAGGCTTAAACTACCCTTATATCAAAAGGGAAATTCCTGAACAAATACAAAGCTTTTTTATTTTTGGTAAGGTGATACCTTACATTTCACCATTTTTACCCCGGGAAAGAAGGGGAGGGGGTACACCTCTGACGTTCCATAGCGTAACCTTGCCATTTTGGAAAAGGCCCGAATCATCGTTACTTTATGCGAAAGATTAAAAGGCTTTTTAAGGGGTCGATTTTTAATGAAATGTTTTGGGTTTTTATATGACCAAGCTAAAACCAAACTTTGGGCATAAAAACCCAAACATTTTTTAAAATTCAAATCGGCCCCCTTAAAAAACCCCTTTTTACTTTCAAAAAAAATCACGCACGATATTTCGGGCCCTTTTTCCCGAAAAAATGTGCAAGGTTAAACCACTTAGAGGTTCCCCTCCCTTACTTTTCTTAAAAAGGGGGGGGGGACTGCTCCTCTGTGCCCCTTTGGGTCCTTGCTGGAATACATTCATTACAAACACCCCACCCAACCCAAGAAAACGCTGGGTCCCCCCCTGTGGAAAGTGCACCTTTTTTTGCGCAATGAAGATTTTAGAAATAAAAAAAAAAGAACTTTTTATTTGCGGAAAATATACAGTTTTTTGGCAAAAACCCCAATCTTTAT
>JAIZAY010000829.1:0-28420 GCA_029531755.1 Holothuria leucospilota
ATATTCGGAACAGCTTTACTTAAATCATCAACATAGATTAATAAAAATAGAACTTATGCTAATGGAACTCACAAAGGAAAAGTGCTCCCTCGTTTGGAGGAAAATCAGGAGGAAAAGTGCGTATCATTGCGAGTTACATCAATAAATGCAGACAGCTGATTTATCAAACAATCGTATACGCGCTTAAGTCTACTACACGTGGGGCGAAATCTACGCCGCTCGTGCACGTGTGCTGCATTGTTTTCCTCCAAAATAATGTCAGTGTGATGTCAATGCATAAGGTCTATAGAGGCCGTCTCGAAGGGCAGTTAATGGGAATTAATAAACATCATTAACAAAAACATGCTGCTTCTTGTTTGTAAATAAATTGACATACCACGCACACCATAGTAAATGAAGTTTTCTTAGCGAAATAGTATGGTCAACAGTATCGAATGCCTTCTTGAGGTCATGATAGAGTCCTGGAACATTGTTTCCTATTTCAAGCTGTGAACGAGTAGTGTTAACAGTTTCTAAATAAAGAGTGATTACTGGAGTGGCCTTTCCTAAACCCAAACTGATACTCATAAAATATTTTTTTCTGTCAGGGAAATTAAGCAATCGTTTTGCAATAACAGTTTCGAGCAAGTTTATGAAAACAAGGTAACAATTGGTAACAATTGGGTCAGGCAGGTCACATTTACCTTTCTTGAACAGCGGGATCACTTTGAAAATTTTGAGGGCCTCCGGATAAGTGCCAGTACTGAAAACAACATTAAACTATGACACAGCACAGATGCTATTACGTGATCTGCAGATTTTACAAGCTTGACGGGGATTCTATCACTACAAGGGGCCTTGTTTGACTTCAGAGAAGCAATATATTCTAAAATTTCCGTTTCCACCGACCGGTGAAAAGAAGATTGACTAACATACAGGCTTATTAAGATTCATTAAGGGATTAACAGCGGGATTAATGTTGGGACAAAGTTTCTTTCCTGTTGTAGAAATTAGAATAATCACTGAAAGCATTAGCAATACTCTCGTCATCAGAAAAGACTTTATTATTTTACAGGATAGATGTAACAGGTTAACACTTAGACTTTTTCTGTCTTTCACCAAATTATTAATAACTGCCCATGCTTGCTCTGAGGAAGTTTGCCTAGAAGTTAAAATATTCTTGTAGTAGGAAGATTGTGCTTGTCTAAGGATGAGACTTAAAATACTGCGATAAACGGCCAGCTTGTCTTTGTAGTGGAATGGGGTTTGCAACATTTGTCCGAAAGAGAGTATTCTTAAAGGCTCCGAGATAGATTTTTTATTATTTATTTATATTATTTATTTTTTATACCGGTTGTAATCCAGGGTTTATCCTTAAATTTTTTCCTAGACATTTTAAGCAGCGGGAAATGGCGGTTGTGGAGGGACTAGGGAGTTGCTATTTAGATAACAACTCTAAATAACTCTAAATAACTCATCTAAATAACAACTCCCTGGAGAGACTGAATTTCATTGATGAATTTATTGTAAGAGGTGCTGGAATCTGAGCCGTTTTTTACAGGTGAAAAATCTGTATTTTCAAGTGAGTTACGAAAGTTGTCAAAATTTCTCTGGTTACAAAACCTGATCAAGGCCCTGCCATTACTGAAGGTCTCTTTTCCTTCTCCTTCTATAACATAAAAATTGGAAGATGGTCACTAACATCAACATAAAAATTGCCAGAAACTGAATTATTATCAAGCAATTCGTAAGGCAGCCTTTCAGAAATATTATCAAGTGGCACTCGTACACTGTAACAACATCCTGGTTAAATTTAACCAGGATCGGGGCCAACAGTTTTTCCATACATTTTCTGTTTAAAATAACCGTGAAATTTCTGGTCAAAATTGACATTTTCTTTGTTAAATGTACGACTGGTTAGAAATCCTGATAAGAATTTAACATTTTCCTGGTTAAATTTAACCAGGATTTCCCTTTTAATTTTAACCAGGAAATATATGGAAAACTATTGACCCCATCCTGGTTAAGTTAACTAGGATTTAACCAATTAACTAGGATTTAACCAGCTGAGGATTTAACCAGGATGTTTTCAGAGTGTGTCACTTATTCTCCTAGGTAAGGTAATCGTAGGTAAAAAGTTATGACACATAATCAACTTTATATAATAATTAAAAGTCGAACAATATTCTACTTTTATAACACCAAATATTAAAATCTCCACCGATAATGTACATTGGAAATAAATGGTACCGGATCTAAACTCTTTATGTGGGACTCTAGAAAATGCTTTACGTTGCCCTTTGGGTGACGGTAACGCGTACAAATACAAAAAAAAAAAAATTACCATCGTTCAGGCCTAAACAAATATCTTCAACCTGGCTCTTGGGGCTAGAACAACTGAAGTTTGAGGAGATGACTCGTTTTTTGACATAGTCTTTCCTAGGGAAGTCTTGTAAAAATACCAACGCCACCACATCTGGAAGGAGAAGAAACAATCAAAGTTGCACCTAGTGAAAATATGTGTTAATGACCTACATTGTTGCGCCCAATTTCTGATAATAGGTGATGTTCCCCAAATACAAACAGCATTGTGTGAAGTTTGTTGAGTTGATCGTCGTGTGGCTACTAGCAAACCTATCACCCAATTCGTACCAAAAGTAGAATTGTAAACAGTCCATCGTAGTTATGTGGCGGTGAGTGATCACATATCAAGTTTGTCTTTTATTTACCATAAAACTTTAAAACATTTAAAACACTTAAAAGAGAAGAACTATCACAACCAAAAAACACTAAAAACTACTTGTATACATGCTTAGCGACAAGAGTAACAATAAAGTAAATAACTTTTCCTCTTGAATAATTTACAAGAAATACCTCTTTACTGTTTCTCTTAACACGAGCCAGAAGATATAGATAAATCATGGTCTAATGCTTTTTTTATTAGCCATCATATTATTTTTTCAAGAGTTCGTCCAGATGCACGTACATAAATGGTTTACTCCCACCATGGTAATGACTTATTCATCCAACTAGTCTTGATCATGTCTTGTCTCATATTTAGTTGTTTGTCTTATCGTTCTACATTAAATGGATTGGGAGATCTACAATCAGGTCTACCTTACATCAGAACGTGTGTACTATGTGGATGTGTGTGCGTGTGTAAGCAGAAAGTGTACAAAGATCCTCCGGGACACTAAGTTCGATCAAGCTGAAACTTGCTCGGTTCATACCTAACCATGAATAAATGTGCATGTTTAATCGATGACATCAGATTTCAACGTTCAGGGGTCAGAGGTCAATTTCTCTTAAAGCTGGTTTTAAGTTTTTAATGACTTATCAGTATGTTGGAAAGAGTCATCCATCACATAGTATGTGAAGACCAATGTAACAAATTTTAAAATTATACTGTTCTACGGTTGCCAAAGAAAGTCAAAGGCGACATATAGTCCAAAGTTCAAAATAGTCTATATTGCGTCGCAATCTACTCCTGAAATGCTAGTCCAATCGCCTTTGCATCTCGCAATGCAGAATCTGTGACCTGGTTGTTCTACTTCAGGGGTTCTTAATTATTTTCGTTGGCGGGCCACATTTGTCATTAGTAAAACTCTCGCGGGCCACAGACAGGCTCGTAAATTTGTCCTGAGGGGTCGCATATTCTATCAACGATGCCACTCGAAGCATCCCTTTCGATCGTGGTGCCTAGGAGCCCTTACAGGGCCGCCCCGGGGGAGTCCAGTGTACGCCCCTGTGGAACAAGGGGACAAAGCCCCGGAAGCTCTAAAGCCTATATTTCCCCTCCAAAAGGCATGAATGCCCTTAAACTTAGGCTTCACAACTTGTTCTACCTGATTATCCCTCTACCCAAACACTTTCTGATCTGGCATACCCAAGTCGGATGAACCGTCCATCGATTTGATTATGCAGTGGGCTTGCGGATAGTAAGGATGTGCATGATAATAAAAGTTGAACTTGCAGGGAGGCATGTGGCGGAGCTGAAATTCTATGAAGGTGGGTTTTGAAGCCAAAATGTTCCAACTGCTACAAGCTGTCTGCCTATGCCATCTTTAGTTAAGCCCCAAAATAGTTACACAACTCACCTTCAGCGCACTCGTCCACTTTCCAAAGCTTATTTGTCGTCGGTACGTTTTTTTTTTCGGGCGGGGGGGGGGGCTTAATTTGTATCCCTACCCCAAACTCTTAAAAACGCATTCGTTTCTCGCATGGGCAGAAACGGGGTTGAAGGAAGTGAGGCTTTTTCGTAAGGAAGAAGTTCTCACATAAATGCACCTGGGGTATGTAGTGTCGGTCCCCGGGAACAAACCAGACATACACAAACTAAATGATCCAGGCAAACGCAATGGCAAACGTACAACTCAGAGTATACTCTTGATGTTCTGCTTTGTATGCAGGCTTGACTCTTATATATCAAATGAATGACATAACATGCAAATGAATACATTAACATAAGAATATCAAAAGAACCGAAGCAATGCAAACTCGATACTCAGCACTCCTCCCTTGTTAAATCAGTGAAACATTAAGGCCATAAGAAATACTTTCAAATAATAAGAAATAGAGGAATTGATATTTTTACTTAGAAAAAGTCCACTTAAATACACTACGCATATTTTTCTCAGTAAAATATTTCAGTTAGTTAAATACTTTGATAGAATTTTTTGAAAAACGAATTTCAGAATGAATAATTAAACATCATACGTAAGCAATTAATTCAGTCACTCTTTTATCATTAAATATCTTACACTAAAGACACACATGGACGTTTACAAGTTTAGAAGCATAAAATCTGACTCCAACAAGTTAAAAAAAAAAACAGTGCAGAAACATTGAATTGTGGGAGTGAAACATTTTATTATGTGGCACTGTAAGAACATAAGCATTAAGCTGTCATATGCATGGTTAAGATTATAAAACATGCACTGCATATTTTCGACAAGTCTTCACCCATTTTGTAAAACTGTTATACTTGTGAAGGATATATCGAGGATTCGAGGTGGTAACTCCATGCGAAAAGGTGGTAACTCCAAGGTTATTGTGGACCTTATCTTAAACACTAAAGTTATGATCAAGGTTGTACTGGTACAAGCCTGCTGACTGCTCATCCTTAATAATTCAGGTTCCTTTCTATCCAATTTAAACAGTTATATGAAGGATGTACACAGTTACAACCCGGATGACTTGATTCTAGTTTCTTCTGTTCTACAGTATGTACAGTATACAGTTATCAACATTGTACTGGTACAAGCTTGATAACCCCCAGTCTTGAATTATTCGCTCATGTGCCACGTGCAACGGCTGCTATTATGAAGGATGTACTGGTACAAGTCTGATAACCCCTAGTCTTGAATAATAATAAATTCCTTTGCCACATACAGCGGCTGCAACCATAAAGGATGTACTGGTACAAGCATGATAACCCCTAGTCTTGAATAATTTGCCCATGTGCCACATACAACAGCTAGCTGCAACTATAAAGGATGTACTGGTACAAGTCTCCAATAACCCCTAGTCTTGAATAATTTGCTCCTGCGCCTGCAACTATAAGGATGTACTGGTACAAGCATGATAACCCCTAGTCTTGAATAATTTGCTCCTTTGCCACATACAGCGGCTGCAACTATAAAGGGTACAAGCATGATAACTCCTAGTCTTGAATAATTTGCTCCTGTGCCATATACAGCGGCTGCAACTATAAAGGATGTACTGGTAGAAGTCCGATAACAAGTTCAACAGCTTAAACTGTGCAGGTATGTGCTGGTAAAAGCTCCGCAGATAGATTCGCGCTTATCCGGAGCTATAACGGATTTACTCGTACAAGCCCAATAACTTTCAGTCTCACATGAAAAGGTCCTCTTTCCTTCAGTGGCGGCACCAGGATTTTAAAAGTGTGGGTAAATGGAGGGCAAAAGAAAATGTTGTGGGAGGGCAAAAAAATTTCGCGCTTAGCGCGAGATTAAGCGGGTGGGGTCCAGGGGCTCGCCCAAGGGCCCTGGTGGGGTCCAGGGGAACCCCCTGGAAGCTCTGAGGTTTTAGCATCTCTGGGTGAAAATTAAGTGTCAGGAAGTATTTTTTTTGTTCGTAATGCATCATCAAATGCAAAGATTCCAAATAATTTTAATGTATTAGGCTATTCTTCCTGTCAAGCTACTGTACCTTTAAGCGGGTGGGGTCCAGGGGCCCGTCTTAGAACCCCTTGTGGGGTCCAGGGGGCAAAACCCCCGGAAGCTCTGAGGTTTTTGCATATCTCTTGGGAAAAAATTAAGCCTTAGGATTTTGGTTTATAATACATCACCCAAAGCAAGATTCAAAATAAGTTCAATGTATTAGGCTATTCCTCTCGACAGGCCACTTTACTTCAGGAGCTGCGTGGGGACATCTGGGTGGGCAAAGCTTCTGACTGGGGGTAAATGCCCCATCCCCCCTATTGGTGCCGCCACTGCTTTTCTTCAACCGATACATGAAGTTATGAAAGATGTAGACTAATGGTACCAGCCGAGCCCAAGGTCTTTTACCCGATTATGTGATTGTGACTGACAGTTTAAATAGGTGGCACCCAAGCCCAAGAAAAAGAACACGAAGTTACTAGCAGGCTCACTGCCCAAAAATATTTAGGAATAGCCCTAGAGTTCTAAATACAGTTGATGGATGCTTGTACAGTAGATTGACAGTCATTCAAACGATATAGTTCCACTCCGGTTGGTCAAATATGACTTGCATAGTCAGTTGTGGTCCTAATTCAAGGGGAAATGCAGTACCCCTCCCCATTGAATAAGTGTGAACGTCATCCTAATTCAGTATCAATCACGTGACAATATTTTTATGTTACTTATTCCTTAAATTCATACAGAATAACTCCTTTCTTTACTGCCAATAATGTTTTAATACAAAATCATAACGGAATATACTTTTGAACAAAATCTGAGGAGATCCTGTAAGATTTAGAAGCTTCTTGAAAAATAAACTTTGGGCGACTGCTTCATCCCTTTAAGCACACACAGACGCACACACGCACACACCACACTTGTGGGTCAGTATTGCTTCGAACACTTTTAACTCGGCCCAAGCTCCTGTGGCTCTGTCTTGGAGGTGTAGTAGACTGGTGGTTTGGTTTAAAGTGTCGAAGAGGCTAGAGGTAAAACTTAGTAGGGAGAGTCTTTTGTTTTGTCGTCTGTGAAATTATACATCATGCACTGACCATTTATAATAGGCCTACTTAAAAAAAATGGATGTATTACGGTATGAAGCGAAAACGTATCTGGCATTCTGAATATGAATAAATTAATTTTCAAAAATGTTATATTTTAGATATGCAGTTCATTAATACGAAAACCTGTGATCACGGTCATCTGAGCATATAGTGAAGTTACAGTGCGCATAGCTTTATTTCTTTGTAATGTTGATACTGCCGTTTGAAATGTCTTTCACTTTGTGTATACCCTCTGCATGCAAAACCTCTCTACAGGATAGGGCGTTCCAACTATTGCAAAAGGACTGTGAAGTATTGTTCTGACTTCATGTTCTATTACATTCTGTAAACTTGAGAAATCAATGTTCAACAGAAGATACTGTAATTGCTACGAGGTCTGATTTCACGCAGGTAACCTATACCCTGCCCGGTAGTTTGTTAAAATACTGGTTTTCCTTTGGCCGCTTCAAATTGTCTTTTAATGATTTGGGTTTCTAGCATTTAACAGAAAGTTCTACAGCCATTAAGGACGTACTGGAATGAACGTCATCAACAAAAACAACAATTTTTAACCATTTTCCCTACCCCTTAAGTAGCCTCCTAACAGTATTTAGGCCTATTACAAGTGAAGAGCGCATGGAAATTATTTTTGTATGGATGCACTGTACGTGATTATATACACTTTGTAAACTTGTGTAAATTGGAATGTTAACGTTTATATACACATATTGGATGAAACAAAATATTAGGGCTCTTTAATTACGCTAATTAAGAGCGCAGTCTGAATTTTTCAGTAATGACAAACATAACGATCTAGAACTACTTGATAATATTACCAGTTATTCCTATAGCTGAAAATAAATATGTTCGCAATGCTTACCTTTGTGAAAAGAATTGGCAAACTCTTAAACTTAAAATGTTCACATGGCATTAAATTCCACTCCTTGCCTTTAAACTGACCCTGAGACAGAGAGTTTTTCATGCCTCTGGACCATGGGGTAGTACTTCCATGTCTGGACTGTGTAGGCTACTTGAACTTCGTGTCAGCCAATTCCTAGCCCATAGAGAATAATACTGAGGCATATTATTCCTATTGCTCCAGTGACTTTTTCAATTTTCCTGGTCACGGTTTTAGCGTTTATTCCCATACACCACAATTTTTCATAGCTTGTCTTCTTACAACGAAGCACCTTTTTACCATCTTGGGACCATGTGGAATTATGGACATTTTGTACTTCCAGGTCTGTAGTCCATAGGTTCAGTGCCAATAACGATATTTCCATGGTGACACATGTACATGGTGTGCGGCAAACCATATCCAGAAGGTCCATCCGCTGTAACGGTACAGTTTTACCTATGCGAATTGTGCATACGGTGCACCCAAAACACTGCAAACACGGTTTGGTTACTATTTAAATTCCGACGTGTCGATTCCGCCCAAATTAAAGTATTTTGGTTGACGGCCTTCACACAACTCTAAACTGTTTGAATAATTTATATTCATCCGAGTGCATATATGCTGCTATTTGTAAGTTTAAATTGGCTGTTGTAAACAAGCTCAAATCAGGGAGCAGTAGCAGCTCCCCGCTCAAATCAACTAGTACTTCCATGCTGAAACATGAATTCCTTTCAAATATCCTACGTTTGGTCTCTAGCACAATTTACACAAAGGATCCGTTGGTATCTTTACCGCAAAGTCGAAGAAGGCCTGACAGGTGATAATGAACAGGTTTTGCTTTAATATCCATGTATTCGTTGCTATCGGTTTATTGACCAGACACAGGCAGGTTGACCGCAAGAGGTGTCTTTTCTTCAGGGTTGTTCCCGTTACGCTTTGAAAGTAACTCGTTATAGTTACAGTTCATTCCGTAAAATTGTAACTCGTTACAGTTACTAGTTACAATGTTGAAAAAGTAACTAGTTACAGTTACTTTTGACTGAAAAGTAACTAGTTACATTTCAAAAGTAACTAGTTACTTCAAGGTGAATATACGGTACCTCGGTTCCTGAAATGGAGGGGACATAATTAGATAGTAAGAAGGGGGCACATGAGACGATCGACACCTCATTTGTGCCGGTTATCCTTAGGTGTTCCCCAAAGAAAGTCAATGATGATAGCTGATCTTCGATGGGCATTCTCGCAGAGGCGCCTAACGCTCATCATGAAGCAGCGAATCATGATACTGTGTCGGAGCTTACGCAAACTATTTGTAAGAGGAATCTGGTTATAACCAAAACTTTTCCAGTTACGACAGTACTTCTATGAGGGTGGAAATCTTTATACTGTACTCCAATCACACAGTCGGCTAATTTAAAGAGGTTAGCGGCTATGCCGGAAAATGGGAGAGCGTTGTTTCACAAGTAATTAAAGTCTTCACCCCTCAAGGGCATAAATATGGTATAGTACGAGGATGAATACATTTGTTAACAGAAGAATTTTAAAACCTCACCGCAAAGGTTGGGCTAAGTGATATTTCCGCATAAATTTTAAGTTTTACATTGTGTCGATATAAAACAATGCATAGAAATGGTGATACTATGTAGTTTATACATGCAGACCATCTGCCCATAATTCACTTTCCCTTTACAATAGGTGAAGCTTTAAGTCGGACACTTCTCTTCTCTTTCAATTAGCTTTGTTAGGATACTTTCAACGCCATTGACCATTTCAATATTCTGCTGTTTATTATATTAACCTCATTATTATTCCAGTGTAAGGAGTTACGGACATTGAAAAGAATATGATATAGCCTAAATTCATACGTTTGATTCATCAAATAAGGGTACCATACATGTTAAATTAGATATATAAATGGATGCATGGTGTTTACCGACGCTTGGCACCGTATAATTTACTGGGCTCCAACGCACGAGTCCGGATTCGGTTAGCTTAAAGACAGATTTGCATCACCCCAAGTATGACTTTTAGTTGGGGTAAGCAAAAGTCTTAGTTGGTGACTACTCTTTGATTGACATCAGAGTTAGAAAATTCAAAAGATGCAGAGCAGCTCATATTACACAGCACGCACAGAGAATGTTTTGATTACAAATGGGGTCTTTTATACTCACCAGGATGTGGCCTTGAGCAGTGAACTATGTTTGTGTCTGCACAAGGAGAAGCAGTAAAGACAATTATGGGCGGGGCTTACCACCAAGTAAAAGTCATACTTGGGGTGATACAAATCCCTCTTTAATGCAGGTCTCAAGAGCGTTTTTCTAGATTAGGAATTTGCCCGGAAAAGAAGGTTCCGGAATCGAAATTTTAACGGAATGTGATGTAACTGGACTTGGACTCGGACTCGGAGTTCATTCCAGCCGAGTTCTCAAATATGCAAGTTACATTAAAAGTGTTTAAAGTTCCATTTGTGCCCAATGTACAGATGTAAAGTATTGTCACACACATGAATCAACTAAATTACTGAGGTGGCCAGGCTATGGAAGTGAGTACAAACGATGACTTTATTAATGGTGGACATGTACGATAGAATTAAAACATCTGTATGTTTGATATGCTATACATTGACAAAATGACATGTCTCGGAATTGATGCCATTGGAATCAGAACTGGCAGGAATTTGAGGGGTAGTACCATGCTCGAAAACTTTGATTCGGGAATCTAGAATCGCAGTTAGCTCCGACTAGGATAGAGTGAACGCGGGTCCAGCCGTAACGTCTCAAGAGGCAATGATTAAACTTTCAAAGTAAGCCTGGTATTTGAATGCATATGGGCCAACCCGTTTCTCACGGTGCACTATCTCCACTGTGTCCTCTAAAGGACAATATGAGTAAACTAAGGCCCACCTGACTTTACTTAGCATATACACTATATAAAGTCGGCTGGGCCTTAGTTAGAGGACCGTTCAGTATTTTTCAACGAATCGCACAAAGATTCGGTCTCATGGATAATAAGCATTGATCTGTCTAATAAGTAATTTGACACACAAATCAATTTTAAACTTAGTTCAATAGACAATCAAGTGGCCCTGTAAGCCTGCAGCATGTGCATCTAATATCATCTTCTGATTCTAATCGTGAATAAAATTGCTGTTGGCGAGGGCGACGTCGATAATAGCGATGAGTGATAACTATATCGAAAATAATTTTACATGTTACTACCAAAGTGTCATCAATTTGAAAATTTTCTGTTACTACTTCCAGTAAAATGCAATTTGTGGTCATTTTGACTATTTGTAACGGGAAAGTAACGGGACCCAAATGTAACGCCGTTACAGTTACTTTTACACAGAATTGTAACTAGTTACTTGCTTCGTTACTGAAATGCAAATGTAACTCGTTACAGGGTTCCGTTACACAAAATGTAACTCGTTACAGTAACGGCGTTACTTGTAACTCGTTACTTCCCAACCCTGCTTTTCTTGAAGGTCAATAGGTCATGCCTATTAAGATGAACGGACCTATTTCCAGTACCGTCTTTTCTTAAATATATGGTTGTTATTGATTTGATTGTCCATATGTCTTTACGTTTTACAACCAAGTTACAAACACGGCATGGCTCGTCGAGTGGCAGAGTGGTTCTAATCCCGCTCGATGTACGTGGGTTTTTCTCCGGGTACTCCGGCTTTCCTCCCACTTGGCATAGGCTTGCCTCTAAAATCGGTTGCCCAGCAGACGAAGTCGGTTGCTCGCCGGACTGAAGCGCCTATAGCTCGGGCGGACCAGTTAACTAGCCGACTTTGCTTTTGCCGTGAACCCCGTACTAATTTCGGGGATTTAGAGGGCTCGGAGGGACAAAGAATGATAGCAAAGTTCCCATACAGAGTGGGAGGGGATGTCTAGGGGCCGGCCTTTGGGGGAACTGGCAGGGATTTGAAACCACTTCGCAAGAAACAAGAAGGGCGAAGCCCCCCTCCAATTCTATAGGGAAAGTTTCAAAATTGCGGTAGCACAAATGCGGAGCTGGAAGATTCTCGCTCCCCGGTGGTACAATGAATCAATTTAAATATCTTCAAGTTTATATGGCATATGGCAGGGATTTAGCAGATTAGTTTTTGAGTAAATTTAACATAGCTTTACAGGAAAGTTCGGTCGCCATAATGTCAATTAATGATGATCGTATTCATTATCCATATTCTTGAAAGCCATTTTAATATCACTTGACAATACTCTTGTTACTGAAATGCTGAATACATTCAGAACATGATAACTACTTAATTTAAATTCCGTCTCCGGTAACATCATGTTCAGAAACAAGTTCAGCAGATTTTCCAAAATGAAGTAAGGGTAGGGCTTTTGTGTTAAAATACTCGTCGGCTGAGACGTCGAATGCAGAGGGACTGAGTGAATGGGATGGGCAAATGAGCCTGATTTTAGAACAATAACATGACAATAGCTAATTACTGAACAAACATCTTCGATGCAGGGGCGTAGCTAGGATGAAATTTTTAGGGGGCCTAGGTAACATATGGGGGCGGCACCGCCGATGGTCAGGCTTGTCAAGACTATCTAAGCGGAGCGCCACCATAGGCGCAAAATGAATTTTAGTGAAGGTGAAAAATCTTTCTTTTCAAGCAAGAAGAGGGAATATCTTATCACAGCATACTGACCGCTGGCTGGGAAAATACGAGGAGGAAGAAATCGGCCAAATTATTGTAATGAGGTGGAAAGAAATGAGGAAGAGTCCCCAATGGCAGGCTCGTGACCAGGAGAGGAACAGGCCCACGTAAACCTCTGTAACCCTAGTTTGGACAGCCGTACCCTGCAAGCGACCATAGACCAAAGTTCAAAAGGATTTACTCATATATACATAAGTTGTGCAGGGAAATGGGAGAGATGACTTTAAAAATGAGTAATGGACGTATTTTGTTTGCCTTTACAAAAGTTTACTAAACTGGGGTTAGATCGTTATTCTATAGGGTCGTTATTCCGAATGTAACATTCGGAACGTTATTATTCCAAACGGTTGTTATTGCCACACGAGAATAAGGGTCGTCACCGAAGCCTCGTTAGTCCGAATAGGGGGATTAAAGTGGACATAAAGTCTAGAATTACAAGAATACATAATTTAGAGGTTGGAAAATCACTCTTATTCATCCAACTCCCATCTTCATCACATACTCCGTTGCTGAGATATAAAATCTGGAAATTCATTCGGACACTTAATTTGAAATAGTTCATTGCGTAATAAACTGTGATGTCCTTCTTGTGCAATTGACATTACCTGCTTTTTGTATCCTTTTGAAATTAAAATGTTCATATGACCTTGACAAGCTTCCTGCTTTCTGGCAAAGTATATTACACAGAGATGAATTGTATAGTCAAGTCCTACAGCAGTAAGAAAGTAATCACATTTTGGTGCAAGGTGCAGTGGGTTTTGGAAACACAAAGAAAAACAAAGACTGTAATTTGAGTCACGGTTGTGCAAGACTGACATCACAAATTTTTGGGCAATCTACCATTTCAAATTAAGTGAATAAGTTTCAACGCTTTATACCTCAGGTCAGGAATGTCCTGTGAAGATGGGAGTTGGACCATTTCGATTCATTTTTCAAGCTTTGTAACGTACATTTTTGAAATTTCAGGCTTTAGGTACACTTCCGAATGTAACGTTAGGGTCAATATCCCGAAGGGTTGTTATTCCGAAACGATAAAAAAGGGTTTAAGACGCCCTGTAATTAGAACACATTATAGGAATTACAAGAATGGGATGGAATGTTCCCAGGGGAAAATGACCATACTGAATTCAGTGGGTCCCGTTTTAATTAAACTAACCCCAATTTGTATACGTTTTGGGGCCAGTGTCGGTACATCACGTGCCTTACGTGACAGATATGAATACAGAGTACTCATTTTGAAAATCGGGGGCATTTTCGAATGGGAGTGACTTTTAATGCATTTCAGTCCAAAAACTTATCCTCTGTTCGAGGGAACGACCATTCGGAATAACGAACCTTACCTTTGTTTCGGAATAAAGACTCTTTGGAACAATGTATACCTTCTGAGTAATAATTGTTACTCTAATTCCGGATTAACGATCCTCCGGAATAAAAACCAGTTTGGAGTAAAGACCCTTCGTAACAGGGAGTTGCTAGCAACTCCCTGTTCGGAATAATGGTCCGAAAGAGATATTCAGAATAACGACCCCTCGAAATAACGACCAATCGAAATGACGAACGATGATCCGTGAACTATGTTCCAAACTTTTCTCCCTCGGGCACTTTAACCTTAAAGGGCAAATTTCTTCATCCCAGACAGATCCATTTATCCCAACTATGCAACTAGTAGCTCCTCCCATGACTGTAAAATGCTTGTGCAGATACAAACCTATTTCATCGCTCAAGGTCATGCCCTGGTAAGCATACAAGGCTATTATGTGTAAAAACCCTCTATCTGCATTAAGTGGAATGTGAGTTACTTTTCAAACTTTGCTGTCGATCAAAGTGCAGTCACCAACTGAGAATTTTGATACCCCACAAATATACTTTGGGGGTGACGAGTGTATATCTTTAAGTTATTTTACTTTAACACCTCCAAATGTTTTGGCTTTGTTCAATGGTAAGTTATTGTTCCTCGGTCTAGGCGACGTGTGATTATTGAGGATATCAGATAGCCCATGCATCTAGAAGAAGCTCTTTCTGCTTTTCCCAGCATCAAGAGCTTTCTAAAATCAGACTGGCAACACACCATGACAGACAAATTTTGCAATAAAATTGAAAATTGCCTCAGCGGCTAAGAGCCTGCATATGAGCTTTACCGTACCATGGTCAAAGATTGCTAATGCAATTTTATGCCTGATGGACCTGAAGCACATTATGACACGTGAACTTATCCAGACAAACTATATGTACACCTCCGATGAAGGCAGAGGCTAAGCAATGCACATAACATGCTAACTGTATGAATTACATGAAGCTTTATTGATGACAAGAACTCATTCAAAAGCACTAACGTTCGGTCTCTGGTGACTGAAAACTTACATAGTACGGTATGTTAACATAGAAAAAGCATGTAAACCATACTTCCTTTTCGTTGTACCTTTTTTCTCTCCGCTCATTCCTTTACAAGCTGCTTGATCAATTATTCATTACTTCAATGTAAACATGCAATAACTGTTATGAGTCTGGTGTGCTCCGGACTTCATTTAGGGTCGGCTTAAAGCCAGAGTCCCCGTTTTCTTAAGTGCTAGCACTTTCGCGAATTTCCCCACTGGGTCCCCAAGATCATTACCCCTGAATCTCACACGTGCCGTATGGCAGCCCATGGGCCTTTGATGTTCGAAAAGCATTAGAAGCGGTGCTTGACTCTTCCAGTCCCTTGTGGAGCCGATAAGCCATGGGTAGATTTTGAAGGTTTTGCGCACATGTGCATAAACTTTTAGCACCGATTTCTTCAGGCTAACAAGGGTGGGCTTAAGATTTTATCCCCCGTTCTTCCCCTAAAATGTCAACACCTGGCATGTCAGACCGGCATGTGATCTATGGTATGATAGATTTAACGATCATATTCCATGTCATTAATCGGCTATTTTAAAGCCAGCAACAGTTTGTTTATTCATAGTATCTTTCCTAAGCCTTTGTTTCCCCTTGCTCGATACATCTCAGGCGGTGTTTAAGAAATTCGCAATACCATTCTGATGTCTTTTTAAAGCTCCCATAGATTATTTTCTTGAAAGAATTCATCACGACGGGGCTGATGAGACTCAGTTCGGATACATGTTAGGTAGGTACGGTGGTGTGTAATGAACGTGTACGAGAAAAAGTTTATAGTAAAGGATATATAAGGATGAAGAAGGGGGTGAGAAAAATTTGCATTTGATTCCTATGAGCTACTTACATTACATTGATAGGCTGTCGGTATTTTGTAGATAATAAGTATTTCTCAAATAAAACACTCGATAATTATTGAGTTTCAGCTAGCGAGTAACCCGACAACATCTCTCGGAAATACCCTTTGAATTTTGAGCAATTTGTTGGGTTATCAAAGTAGGGACCTATTTGTGCTCTCCGACGAGGCCTTAATGAAAAGATAGGGGCTGGAACTTACGGTAATAGCTCCACGATGACTAATTTAGAACAATGAATCAGGCGCGGATCCAGACATGTCGAAAAGGGGGGGGGGGAGGGCTGAAAGCCCCTTGAATATTCTCCAAGATTAATATTATGCTAATTTTCGCGTATTTTTTGTTGATGTGGCGAAAAAGGGGGGCTGAGACCGGGAAAGCCCCCCCCCTGGATCCGCGCCTGAATTGAAAGATCTTTATAACTGTACTGTACCAAAGCCTTTACGGCCTAGTATACGCTTATGAGGTGAATTTATTTCAGAAGACGGGCGTAAAACCAATTACTGATATTTGGGGTCTGTAATGATTTATTAACAAAATGGAAACTAGTATTGAGGACTGATCACCGACGTCGATCCTGGGAGGGGGGCAGGGGGAGTGTTCCCTCCATTTTTGATATGGGGGACATAACACAAAACTCCCCTCCCTCCCCCCCCCCTCCCCCACTTTTCGCTGCTAGGCTTTTACTTTTCATAAGTCATAATGAATGCCGTAGACAAAATTTTAATTCATAATATACAATTAAAAAGAAAAGCTGCGATGAACAGTTCATTGAGCATTTCTCGAAATCCGAAGCATTGTGCTAAATGTGTATCAATTAGCATCATTCATATCCGACAACATTCTTAGTACTCTCCTGCTTTGGAATATTGTTTTGCGGTAATTTACCATTATTTTCCGTCAGAGGCGTACGGAATGATATTTCATGGACAGGGGCATTTGCCCTTAAAATTTTCCCCATTACCACACAATCATGACATCATTTTTAAAGGGATAAAAGCATGCAGTTTGAAAGTTGTACCAGATATGTTAGATATTATGTGGTCTTTGTAATTGAAATACATTCAGTAGCCATTGCAGGCTGTCTAAAAATCTAAAAAGGGGTTTCACCTGTTATTTTGATTTGCAAATGTGTCTATAAGCTTATCAATGTCATATCGAAGTATCTGTTGTGCATATGAGCATTTAATATAGATTAGGGCGATGTTGCTCAATTCCTACAGTATCTTGACGCATTGTTTTTCTCGAATAAGTTTTCAGTCTTCGTATAGTCCACAAAGTACCACTATCGTTCTACGTTTCTGCGTGGGATCACAGAAAATATCATATGCGAAGGGCAGGGGGAGGGGAGGAGGGAGGAGTCTAAGGGGAGGGGGTATCCCCTCCCTCGAAATTTTTGAATATTTGAGGGACCTTAGATGCAATTTGGTGCAATGTTTGAGAAAATATTAAGGTTAATCTTCCAAGGTATTGACATATTTTAGAGACTGAGGGAGTTAAAGGCTGTTGTGATTTAATTGGCTAGCAGGTAAGTGGCTGAATCTGATGCTCATAAATATGCCCTGAATATGAAAGTGCTAGTGGGCTGAAATCGACTTTCTTTTTGCTCTAGGGGGCTGTCACCCCCAGACCACCGCCTTGTAAGCCTTTGTTTTCAGTCCAAGCATCGTTTGTTTTACGATTACTTTATAAATGCACCTTCAAAGCGATGAAACAAATCAACAAACTTGTAGTTTGCCCCCCCCCCCTACTTTTGAAACTCGATGTGCACCCCTGGGACTGATCAAGGAAATGGCGAAAAGGACCGGGCCCAGCTCGTATGGGAGAAGTGCTGACATATATGACAGTATGGCAGGGGGTCTAGGAAAGTTATGATACGAATGAAAAAACTATTATACGCTATTGTCGGGGTCCTTGGGCCTTACAATCATAATGAGAAACCGACACCAGTCAGTATTTTAGATAGTAACCCCCCCCCCCCCAAAAAAAAACGACAAATTCAAAACAGAATGCCTGTAAGGAACCCCCAGAACGTAAAGAGCTATCCACACAGTGAGCTATAGGTTGTCTTTAAATTTGAAAGACGTGTATATGGTGAAATCCGTGAGAATGTTTTTCACCAAACTCAACGTCCTGAGACAGAGGTTTTGAGGGACTTTACTTAATAACCCCCCTCAAAGTCAGGGAAAGTATTTGAAGCAGTAACTATTTTTTATTTGTGTAAGAGGAAGACATTGCCAAAAAAACTCGGGTTAAATTTCAATCAATCTAATCATCTAGGCGGGAATTCGGGTCTGTGGGCACATAGAGTAATTGTAACGAAACCAATTTCTCAGGTTCATAATTACAAAAACATTGTCCAAGGTTTTGCCATTATGTACCTGAGAAATTGGTTTTGTTACAATTACTCTATGGGCCCGCAGACCCGAAGTCCCGCCTGGCTGCAAAACCGTGGACAATGTTTTCGTGGTTGACTTACTTTTTCACTTGGGCAAAGACAGTTCAGCCTCTTCGAAAAGAATGATCTCGCCTTTGAATAATATTTATGGTCCTCAAGTAGATACATATTTGTAACATAAATGGAACTTTCGCAAGCAGCCGGGGGTGACATCATATCCTCACATTAGTTTGTAAATGTTTTGCCTTCATTAGGCCTATTTGGAAATATTTTGTTTTAACCTTGAAATAAACAGGGGTATGAGCTTGTCATGAGGATAAGATTGTAAAATCCATAATGGCTCTAGTGCAATTCACGCACGAAATATATTTGGGTGATTAAACGTCAAACTGAAAAGCAACTCAGTGGTAATTAACGCTATCTGGGGTACGGTTATGATGTCACAAGTACTTCAAGTTCACACTACTTTACCTATAATTTTCGGGAAAAAGCTTTCTCCAGAATAATTCCATGCATATTGCACTAGTGATAGTTAACAGCAATGGAGTGTGACCACAAGGCGCGCAAAGCGCACAAATTTGGCACTAATGCACGCATAAAAGTTGACTAAGCATGGTGCCGCAGACTTCCGACGAAGCCTGTAATGAGGCAGGGACCGAAAATGACTCTGACAAATCGCAGTAAAGTGTACTACTAGGCGGAGCGATTCTCCGACCGTTTCGGCCAATATGACCTAAGGTCTCTTTGTCGGTCTCTTATTGTGGACGCTCATTCGGGCGTGGTTCGAGTCACACAGGACCGCGAATGGTCATTTGCGTTCGAAATGTCCATGGTCCGTGAGTCCTGCAATTCACATTTGCTCTCCGCTCATCTTACTGCGTTCTTCATCGACAATTAATGACAATGATGCCCTGCATCCAAACCAATGGCAAATTCATGGAGGAACGAGGATTAGTGCCCGCCCCCTACTGTTAGGCCTGTAGCTAGACATCGAAGGAGGGTGAGATATAGCTTCCAGGGCTCGAAAAATTGTTCGGAATGGTGGGGGAGTGGAGATGTATCAAAATGAATTAAGTCATGCATTCAATGGTAATCGAAAATTTCCGAGGGAGAGCATTTTACTGCGCCCCTCTCCCACCCATTAGCTACGGGTTACCGATAGGTGATCTATTTCGGTCCCGGTGGTGTGTGGAGGCTCTATGTGTCAGTGTGTGGACTTAATGTGCTATTTGCCGACTTTAACCTTTCTTTTGTGTCATCGCGTGTTCTTCTTAGAGAAATTCTGCAATCCATTACAAAGTTTGTGTATTTATCTTCATTGTTCGAACCCGAAATCGCACCTAAATTTTCCTATAGAGGAGGCCCTCAAGATCCATCTTGTCTTTGCCAGTTTGACTGAAGGATGGTCACCAAACCTTCTATATAGCCAACTCCAAAGCTGCAAATTGGTTGCATGCCATACAATGCACGATTTCATCGAGAAAATGTTTTGGGGTGTATCATTATTGCAAGATGCCAGGGGACATAGGCGTACCAGGCGGGGGGTCTGGGGGCCTCCCAGAGCAGGGAAAATGCTTATTTCAGGGCACTGACACTTGCATTTTTAGGGCAAGGGGGCAGTACGGTGCAGTGGGCAGTGCGGCGGCAGCGGTATTTGCCAACAGGGCAAAATGCTAATAGCTGCACAACGCATACGGATTGGTAGCCTGGTAGGGGCAAACCAATTTTCGACACTCACTGATGTAATGATGTATGAACCCAATACAAGTACCAAACCAAAACTCCCAAAATAATATCTTTCTTTATAGTTTGTGGGGGGGGGGGGGGCTCATCCATACCCGTCCTGAGTGCTATCGTGGTAAAGGGGAAAATCAGGGCAATTTGCAAAATTTTCAGGGCAAACAACCTCCGCCCCCTGTGTAATGTCTTCCCGTACGCCTATGGGCCCAGGGAATCGCATCCAACGGAGTCCAATTAGTTCAAGAGGACTGTCAGTACCCCAGTCCGTGTGATACCGCTTAGGGTTTCATCTGTCTGCCCTTGCAGACTCGAGGATTACTATTATGTTCACAAAGTCAGTGATTTATGACACTATACTTCACTGGCAGTGAAAGCGCAAATTGACACTTTACGAAGGATTTGTGATAGAAGGAATAAAAATAGATCCGACATTTAATCAGAATGACACCGCACTATTCCTCCGGACCCTAATACAACAGCAAATAAGCTACCGGACAATATTTCTAGATCCTTAATCTGTAGTTTTAATAATCTTCTGACTGCCTCAATAAAATCATCGGGTAATGGATTTACTCCCACCAACATATCCCAACATTACTTACAACGACCATCAGTACAATTGAATTCATGATTTGTTCGCCTTGGAAACATGTGCACAAAGAAATTTTCCGAGCCCTTCGCATACTGTTGGGTCTCTTTTCTTCACTCTCTTCCGTGGTTTGGTTGGATACAGCTTAATAATTACCACCCTCCCCTATTCAAGTCACACACCAAGTAGCGCTCCCGCGTGAGCTTCAGTGTGCAATGTACACTAGTGACATTTTTCGGAAAACACTTACGATAACGACCCGTTGAATCGATCAAGCACTCTAAAGTAGATTTGCGTATTATTCAAAAAAAATATTCCGTCATGAAATGGTACCACACACACACACACACACACACACACACACACACACACACATATATATATATATATATATATATATATATATATATATATATACTTTAGATTTGAAATGGAATGATTCGGTTCACCACAGAAATGTTTAGCAACGGGGAAATTAACATATATATATATATATATATATATATATATATATATATATATATATATATGTGAATGGGTGAAACAACGCTGTATTGAATAGTCGCATGAAGACCTTAGGCCATTATACCTCTAACATAGGCATAGCCCTATACTGAAAGAGGATAATTATACGAGAATGGAAGACTTAGCCTCAAGCAGGATTCGAACCAGCGACCTCCCGCATACAAGGCGGATGCTCTGGCCACTGAGCCTCAATAGCCATTGAGGCCTATGTGCTAGAACTCGGTCAACTGAGTTTAAATACCGTCGCTGTATTGAATAGTCGCAATATAATAATCCTCTTTCAGTATAGGGCTATGCCTATGTTAGAGGTATAATGGCCTCTTCATGCGACTATTCAATACAGCGTTGATTCACCCATTCATATAAAGTCGCTACGTCACTCTACTTACTCAAATATATATATATATATATATATATATATATATATATATATATATATATATATATATATATATATATATATTGGGGTGATGGAATCCACGTGTGCTCCATACAAAAAATACAGTAGACGTTAAGAAGGCCAACAGGCCGGTTGACATTTTGAAGCACGTATTCGATCTATTGCAAATATATAGCAAATATGTACAATATATAGTGATACGAAATTTTCGAACACACCTGTGTTCTTCATCAGCGTATAACGACAGATGACTGAGAAAAGGCTAGCAATAAGAAAGATTCACTAGCAAAGATTCACAAGCAAAAGCTAGGCAGTCAGATTAATTGGGGGTTGTGGAAGGTGTAATCACTGATTATCCCTAAATCCCTATTCAGACCCGCGATGTGTGTATTGAGAGTTAGGACCCATTTGGTTTCAGAATTACGGCGGATCTGTTGGGAAGTAAAAGAAGAGCCCAACAGTATACATTTAAGATCGTTGAGGTCGTGACCGGGTAAGTTGTATGCTGTCCAACAGTAAAACCCTGGGTATTGTCCCGGATAGTCTGCTTATGATTATTAAACCTAAGACGGAATTTAGAGCCAGTTTCACCGACATAATTACCTCTATCACATCGTGTGCAAACCAATAGGTAAACGACATTAGAACTGTCACATGTCAGGGGAGGGGGTCTTATTTTAGTTGTGGTACCCGGGGGAATGAAAGGAACATCAGTGATGATGTGTTTGCATACCTGACAGCGTCGTTTGTTACATGTACGGTTGCCATGGGAGGCTGGGGGTTGGGGAAGCCTAGAAGAGGTGAGCAAAGATCGTAGGTTGGGGGGTTGTCGCCTCGCACTAAGGGGAGGATCACTAAATAAATCCCGTATGCTGGGATCAAGCCGTAGGTACTTGAAGTCTTTGACAAGGGGGCGTGAGAGTTTGGTTAATTTGTAAAACTCTCACGCCCCCTTGTCAAAGACTTCAAGTACCTACGGCTTGATCCCAGCATACGGGATTTATTTAGTGATCCTCCCCTTAGTGCGAGGCGACAACCCCCCAACCTACGATCTTTGCTCACCTCTTCTAGGCTTCCCCAACCCCCAGCCTCCCATGGCAACCGTACATGTAACAAACGACGCTGTCAGGTATGCAAACACATCATCACTGATGTTCCTTTCATTCCCCCGGGTACCACAACTAAAATAAGACCCCCTCCCCTGACATGTGACAGTTCTAATGTCGTTTACCTATTGGTTTGCACACGATGTGATAGAGGTAATTATGTCGGTGAAACTGGCTCTAAATTCCGTCTTAGGTTTAATAATCATAAGCAGACTATCCGGGACAATACCCAGGGTTTTACTGTTGGACAGCATACAACTTACCCGGTCACGACCTCAACGATCTTAAATGTATACTGTTGGGCTCTTCTTTTACTTCCCAACAGATCCGCCGTAATTCTGAAACCAAATGGGTCCTAACTCTCAATACACACATCGCGGGTCTGAATAGGGATTTAGGGATAATCAGTGATTACACCTTCCACAACCCCCAATTAATCTGACTGCCTAGCTTTTGCTTGTGAATCTTTGCTAGTGAATCTTTCTTATTGCTAGCCTTTTCTCAGTCATCTGTCGTTATACGCTGATGAAGAACACAGGTGTGTTCGAAAATTTCGTATCACTATATATTGTACATATTTGCTATATATTTGCAATAGATCGAATACGTGCTTCAAAATGTCAACCGGCCTGTTGGCCTTCTTAACGTCTACTGTATATATATATATATATATATATATATATATATATATATATATATATATATATATTCTTCCACTGGACCCCGCCAGGGGGGCTAGCACGCCCCCCTGGACCCCATGCGTGAAAACTCGGGCTTCGCGCTCATAAAGCACCTTCGGTGCACATAAGATTTTCTATCTTGGGCCCCTCCCTCGAATCTTTGGTTCCGCCCCTGGCTGAGATTATGCATTAGCATTAGCGGCTCGCCATAGGGGCACGGGGAGCACTTGCCCCCCCCCCAAAAAAAGTTTGCAAAGCATGGTCTTCAATTTGAAAAAAGCATGTAATTCGAGATGGGTTAGGACCTCCCTTTTCCTTGAGTGGGCTTAAAATTAAAGAAGTGAATAACTTTCCAATGCAATGCGAAGGTTAAACATTAATAAAGTGCTTTCAAAAAGACATTTTTTCGGCGCGCTTCGCGCGCGTTTTCTCAGTTGCTTATTTGTAATCTGATTAGCTTAGGCATCATAATGTCATTTACAGAGTGTAACGGTAATGCTGGAGTTAAATGCCCATAGTTTTGCAGACACTTCAGAGCTATCGGGGTCATTAGATACACATTCAACCCATTAGCCGTGTTGATTATCATCCACGACTAAAAGCAGTTTTGTCCGGGTGTCACCTGGCCAGATTAGCACAGCTGTCTACAAAAAGTTGTAACGGGCATGTAGTCTAAAAGTATTGTGTTTCCCATAGAAGGAGAGGTTTCCCTTCCCTTGTCCAAATTGACAGCGCCGTTGGCCCACGAGCGGTCTTATGACTGTCAAATGGCCTGTTATAAGCAAAAGGTTCTCCACCTCTGTGCTATAGTATACCGTTTCAATTGATTTAAAATAAACACACCGAACAGTCAATCTAAGCTCAGTGTGATGAGACTTTTGACTGGTGGCCTAGCTATTTGTATATAGGATGAGACGTCGTTCTGAGTTAGGGGAATTCCTCTCCCCCTTTAAAAAAAATTCGTTTCGGAACGGTTCTGAGATCCAAAATACTTAGTGCTATCATTTCATCGTTTTCAAGTTTCTTCATGCTCGAAATTTTCGTTAGTTTAAGAAAACAATCCAGAAAACCAACATTTGATGGCTTCTTGGCAAAGCTGAAGCATATTGTGACACAATGAAAGAAACAATAAAATATTTAAAGTTGGGGCTCATTTTATTCAAATGGATCAAGCCACTTTGCCCATTTCCATTTGCCTCTTACTCCACCCCTATGGTAGTACGGTAGCGATCGGATGATATGGTTGGAATTATTTTTACAGAAGTCAGCTCATAACTAACTGCCCGAAATGGTTTTTGAAGAGCTTTTGAAAACTACATGGGCATCGCTGTAATACATAATAATAACCATACTCCCATAGGCGTAGGAGGCGGGGGGCTTGGGGCTGCAGCTCCCCCAACAAAATATTTTTGTTAAAATTCGGGCAATATTCTGAGAATTTTTCGGGCACCCACTGAAAGAAAAATAATGCAATAATGTAGCTTAACGGAAATCGATACTTTAAAAACTTCCTTGGTAATTAAAATATAGTTCTGATTTGGATTGCACAATCACCTAAATATTCGGTATTAATTCACCAGTGTGTTTTTTAATGGTTAAACTTATATATTATGATTATCAGTGGTGTATTTGAGGAGCCATTAGGCCTTTCCCCCCGTCACTGACGCCGATTAGTTTAGTACCTAAAATAAAGCACAAAATTGTACTTCAAAGGTAGGATATGTGGCACCAGATTGCATGTAAGGACACCTAATTTTTCAAAAATTTTCAAAGGGTAGGGGGTAATGCCTATTTTTTCTTTTAGTACCTAAAATGCGTACGGTAAATTTTTTAACACAAATTTTACTTCAAAGGTAGCATATGTGGCACCAGATTGCATGTATGGACACCTAATTTTTCAAAAAATTTTCAAAGGGGAGGGGGAACCCCCTCCCCTTATGCCCCTCCCCTTATGCCCCTCCCCTTATGCCCCTCCCCCAGGCCGGCGATCACACAACATAGTGCCTACCCCACCCCCATGAGAGAAGTCTTGGCCACACCACTGATTATTATCATCATTATTGTAACGACTTCCCCCAGAATAATAACCAATATGGAATAGGTAGTAACGTGGCAAATTATTGTATGTAATTGGCATGCGGTGTGATAACGGATGCATGCCTATATGATATGTACACATTTTGAACGCGCGCGGAAATTTTTTTTTTTCTGTTTTTCGGGCAGATCGTTACAGCCCCCCAATCAACTTGGGCCCCTACGCCTATGCATACTCCTATTGAGGCTATTGTACTATCCGGAGCTGACCATTAATACTGCTGGGGGGTCTTCCGAACCTCCCTGAATACGGACTTGAGTTTGCCCCCCAAACAAAATTTCTTAGAGCCGTCCATGCGATCATGAGAATAGTTCGAACCTTAACAACGAGTATTGCCAGCATCAGTGGCTAATTTTCCAGCCATATGATCAATTAGAAAGTATCCTTGAGACAGCACCATTTTGCATCTAAGCAACCTTAAATTAACAAAACTTTTTCAAAGAGGAAGGGAACCCCCTCCCCTAGACCCCCTTCCAGGACGGCCCTCTTTCACCCAACCAAAAATTAGGGAGGGGGGACCCCTCCCCAGAGGCGGTGATGACTCACCCAAG
The DNA here is from genome assembly GCA_029531755.1 of Holothuria leucospilota. NCBI lineage: Eukaryota > Metazoa > Echinodermata > Holothuroidea > Aspidochirotida > Holothuriidae > Holothuria > Holothuria leucospilota. The sequence continues at coordinate 26,065 of JAIZAY010000829.1, forward strand.
GCCTTGCCTCCCTTATCAAAATATCCTGGCGTTCGCCCCTGCTTGCACATCACAAACCTGGACTGATATGCAAGACAATGGTACACATTATAAGCAGTAAAAGTAAAACAAACTTCATCCTGCACCCAGAGGTATACTCATAACTTCATAACAGTACAGTATATACATATATAAGCCACTGTGCAAAAATTAATATTGTACACACAAAGGCCAATACCGATATGAAGAGTCAGTTATAGACTGGTTTGAGGTCAACCACTGCTATGCCTAAGAACTAAGGAATGCAAGGAAGCCAAGGAGACATTGGGTTGAAAAGTTCACAATTGGCGGGGATTTCTAACGGGCGATAGGAAGAAAACTAGATTTATTGTAATTTGCCATTTTTCAACCAATTTTAACCGGAAAAAGTGCGTTTTCATCTTGAGACAAAGGCAAAATCAGTTCTGTACGTTAAATTTTTCCTTCTTATCAAAACATAAAAATTATCAGTGGAAAAATGACTTCTCACTATGTGCCCACTTTACATATAACATTCCTTGGCCTTAATGAGATCTGGAGGTGTTTTTTAACACGATATTAACTATATATAACACGATATATAACACGATATTAACTATATGTTATACGCCGACGATATACAATTGTACATTACTTTCCATCCTACTGACCTTAAGTATGCCGTTACTAAGATGGAGGCGTGTATTCGTGATGTCAGGTTGTGGATGTGTAGAAATTTTCTTAAGCTAAATGACGACAAAACTGAAGTAATTTTTTTCAGAAGCCCTTCGGTAGTCAACCCTGATTTTGAATCGGTGTCACTGCGTGTTGGTGATAATTATGTTAACACAAAGTCTGTCGTACGTAATCTTGGTGTGTATATGGATTGTCATCTATCCATGGATAGTCATGTAAATTACCTTTGTAAAACTACAATGTACCACATTAGACAAGTAGGTCTTCTTCGTAAGTATCTTGATAAGTTAGCCACCGAGAAACTCATTCACGCAGTCATTTCCAGTCGCCTTGATTATGCTAACTCTCTACTGCTTGGTGTTAGTTCTAATAATTTATCTAGGCTTCAAACTATCCAGAATACGGCCGCTAGAATTGTTCTTAGGGCAAATCGTCACTCTCACATTACCCCGCTTCTGAATGAATTACACTGGTTACCTGTTAAACAGCGCGTGAACTACAAATTACTCCTTCTAGCCTTTCGAGGTTTTAAACTTGGTACCCCCGCCTATCTATCAAATGCCTTACATCCAGCAACTAGGATTAGATCCTCCCGATCGCGCTACCTCTTCCAGTTAAATGTTCCGGCTTCTCGTACAAGGACCTTTGGGGATCGAACTTCCCACCACGCCGCGCCCTGCCTATGGAATTCGCTCCCGCTGAAGCTCAGGTCTTTAGACTCCCTCGACCAGTTTAAACGGTCCCTCAAAACCTTCATTTTCTCTCAATGTTTCTAACTTCTCTGCTCTTTTTTACGGCACCTGTAAAGCGCTTTGAGCAGTGTTTATTCTCTGGATTCTGCGCTATACAAGACTTATTATCATCATCATCATCATCATCATCATCATCATCATCATCATCATCATCATCATCATCATCATCATCATCATCATCATCATCATCATCATCATCATCATCATCATCATCATCATCATCATCATCATCATCATCATCATCATTATTATTAACAAAAATAAGTACTCTTTAATATGAGACATCTCGAGTTAGGAAAAGAGTATTGCTACGGTGGTTTGGGAGGGGGGATAAACTGGATTTTTTTTCTTTTTCGCATGAGACCCTTGTGAAAAAGAAAAACAAATCCAGTTTATCCCCCCCCCCTCCCAAACCACCGTAGCAATACTCTTTTCCTAACTCGAGATGTCTCATATTAAAGAGTACTTTATGCAAATTAATATCGTTTGTAAATGATTTGTGACAGAAAATGATTAAAGTAACTCCATCACTCAGTCGAAAACTAGACCACTCTCTACCCTCTTCAAAAATGTATGGCTAAGTTAAACGTCTTTTCGTCTTAAACGTCTTTTTTAAAATTTAAATCGATTGGATATGGCACATGGATCCCATTCCCCTTGGCCGGCGCCACATGGGCACGATATTACGCCCCCTTGCCAGCCCAGCCTTGCATCCTAGAAAGTCTGCGTGGCAAAATTTTGGCATCTAAAGACTAAATCCAACAAGATTGCAGAAATTGCCGCAAGTTAACACAACGGTTTTTTTATACTCCACTTAAGTTCAAATGCAGCTAGCATTCGCAGTGCCCCCATTCAACATATATGATATAATGATCACATTCAGATCGAGCACCCTCAAGAATAAACAACTT
>JAIZAY010001019.1:0-23465 GCA_029531755.1 Holothuria leucospilota
CACGGCTGTCGACGCCCCAAATACCCTGTGGTTCAATTTCGGACCCTCGTAGGAGTGACGCCAAGACTTTACCGACCGAGGCACCTTGAACAGTTGAAAACGACTCGAATTCCCTACGTGAGAACCCATGCATGTGTAGGGAAGATCATAGGGACAGGATAAGTGAGGAAGGTGGCTGACATGGACTCAGACATCTGAAGAAAACTTCTTGCGGTGCAGTACTATGTCTAAGTCATAAAGTCATTTTTCAGTATTTGTGTACTTACTTCATGTACCTGCCTTAAGCCGCGCCGATTTAGCATTCTCTCCAGTGAATTATGTCCTGCAAAACTACAAAACTCACAAGCTTTCATAGGCCACCAAAAAGCCAATCACTACCAGGCAATATGACTGACAGTCAAAAGATTTTGTGGACCACCAATTTTACGATCCCATATCGCAGAATTTTCCAATTTTGTTCCAAAAAGACGAGTTGTCGGTATATTTGTTGTTTGAGTATGTTTGCAACAGTTCAGCTCCCTTTACAAACTTACTCGTCGGCTTTAAGGGGCAGGCGCGGTTTTACGGGGGGGCTTTGGGGGCTCAAGCCCCTCCAAAATTTGCTCAAGCCCCCCCAAAAAAATTTTCAGAGGTTGTGTTATGCTATTTGCGTGTACTGAGAAAAACAAAATTGCTCAATACACTTGTGCACATCTTGGTCCAGTGGATTTAGTTTGTCAAGAGAAACTGTCGTCTGTGTCTCGAAATCACACATTAGGTTCACGATTTCATACAATGGAAGTTGGGTCAGATAAGTAACATAAGGAACATCTATGATAGTATGTACGTACATGTAAATCAAGTTAACGGATTAATCATCTGTTGAAAGTTCAAAACGAGTCATTTCGTCGCTGATCTCGTCAAGCTGTACTAGCAGTCCTTTTAAGTCAAATCTACAGGCCGAATCGTTATTCCCATTAATGTGAACAGGTCCAGTTGCTCGTATCTCAGTAACATTTGCTACATTCTTCCAAATAAAAAAAATATATGCCTGTATATACGTTACATCTATGTCATGGTCAGGGGTGGTGCCACTCGGGGGGAAGGGAAGCCTATCCCCCCCCTGTAATTTGCAGAAAAAGAGAAAAAGAGTAGGAAAAGAAGACGGAAAGGAGAAGAAAAAAGGAGGGCGGGGTAGGCCTATATCTGATCCATATCCAGAGCTTCCAAGAGGCCATATTCCGGTTTCTACCATCCTTTAGATACGATCTTATAATACACAAATGAAGCACGGCAAATTTCTTAATAGTTCGAGAATATTTCTGTGGACTCCACGCACGTCTTTTTGCGTAAAACTTTCCCCGACTAGAAGGCAGTAATGTGTCCAAAAGGGGACTTCAGGAGGTTTGTTGATACATACCCTTAGACAAAAAGACTCCTCTTTCACCTAACCAAAAATATTAAAAATGTTTTGAAGCCATATAATCGGGTCCAAAAATATCCCAAAGACAACACCATTTTTGCATCTAAGTAACCTTCAAGTAACCAAAATTTCTCAAAAGACCCCTCCCCTTAGACCTCTCCCCTAGAACAGCCCTCTTTTACCCAACCAAAAATTAGAATTCACGAAGTTATGAACATTTTCCAGCCATATATCAGTCAAAACTGTCCCGAAGACCGCACCATTTTGCATCTTAGCAACCTTAAAGTAACCAAAATTTCTCACAGGAGAGGGGAACACCCCTCCCTTTAGACCTCTCCCCTAGGACCGCCCTCTTTCCCCCAACCAAAAATTAGAAATCACAAAATTATGAACATTTTCCAGCCATGTATATCAGTCAAAAAATAACCCAAAGACCGCACCATTTTGCATCTTAGCAACCTTAAATTAGCAAAAATTTCTCAAAGGGAGGGGAGCACCCTTCCCCTTAGACCTCTCCCCTAAGAAAGTCCTCTTTCCCCCAACCAAAAATTAGAATTCACAAAGTTATGACCATTTTCCAGTCATATAGTCAAAAAATTACCCAAAGTACGCACCATTTTGCATCTTAGCAACCTTAAATTAGCAAAAATTTCTCAGAGGAAGGGGACGACCCCTCCCCTTAGACCCCTCCCCCAGGACGGCGATCACTCAACCCATGTCCCCTATCAAAATAACCTTGCGCCGTCCCTGGTTATGGTACTGTTTTTATTATCATTGGTTTCAGCGTGCGCGTGGCCGATTTACATATTTGAGAGAAAATTTTATGATTCTTCCGTTTCAAGCCCCCCTAAGCCCCCCCAAAAGTCTCGATCTAGAACCGCGCCTGTTAAGGGGTGAAAACAACAATTAAAGAAAAGTGGCCCATTACTAAGTGGAAAAAGCCCTGTAAGAACCCAGACTATTGTATCGAACTTGAGTGAGACTCTGGTCAGCAGGCAAAAATTTAAGGGTAATGGACTTTTCTGGGTTCGGGGGATCTTTCAGTTAAAATGATCACAATGCAAAGTTTCAACATTTTAATTTGCATTAAATGCGAACTTTGATAACGATCTGCCGGGAAAATGGGCGTGGGCGGGGGTTGGGGGCTGGAGCACTAGCAGGTTCAGTCACTATTCCGAACCGCCTGTACACCTGATTTAGCAATTCACTTTTACTTCGCTTGAAGAATAAATGAAAAGTAGTAGTTTACTTTCGGGGCGGGGGGCGGGTTGGATCATCTTGCAGGCCATTCAGATGTGGGACTTCGTTGGGGACTGAGCAAAAATATTATTTATTTTACACTCTTTATTAGCATCATTTTAGTACAGATAAGTGATGTTATGCTAACCTAGTCGACAGTTTGCGCCCTTATGCCTGAAACTTGGAATAATACCATTCACCTACTACCTAATTTGAGAGTATTTGTACGGTAAAAAATACTTAGCCCCAAGCAAATCCCCATGCTTCTCCCTATTCGGGAAGGAAAGGCGTACCCAGGTTTGGGCGGGAGGAGTGCATGTAGTGTGGTCTGTGATCGTCGGTCTTGGGATTTAAGGGGCGGGATGTTCCCCCTTGAAAATGTTTTGAAAATTGTGTGTCTTTACATTTAATCTGATGCAGCTACATATGATACCTTTGAAGTGAAATTAGTGTTCAAAATTTTACGTATTTTAGGTTATTAAATTAAAAAAATCTGCATGAAGGGTGGCCCAATGACCTTCCCCTCACTATGTTTTTCAGGAGGTGGCATTTGATTCGATTTAGATGAATCAGTCATTCCAATCGTACACCGGTACTTAGGGTTGTAATTCCTGAATCCGGACTCTTTCTCTCTTTCTGTAAATGTTGTTTTAGGGCTACCGTAACGTCAATTTCTCTGTGTCTAATCGTACAAATGAATCCAGTCACTCTACCTTCCGTTAGCAAAGTGAACTTCACACTGTTTCTCCTACGAGAGCTTGGCAATAAATGAAAAATCAGTATGCTAGGCCGGCAGTTTAAGTAAAATCGGAACCATGTAGGCACCTAATGTTACCAAGTTCCAAATAGTGGTCTAGTACATGTGCTAACGTACAGTCCAATGGCCTTTCTCACACTACGGATACTCTTAAATGACCTAGATAAACTATGAAGTATTATCTGCTCTGTTAAGTAACGATCCCCTCTGTCGGAGTGATGCAGCCGTGTTTCAAACCAATGGAGGTAAAAAAGATTGGTATGCTCTCGAAAACCTCAGTGACGTATTTACAGGCGTGATATGCTCGAGATAATCTAAATCGTGGTCGAATTCGCTTAAAACAGTACGTACGCGATATTACTCCACAAAAAATAATTTAGCAACTTTTCACTGTTGTTTTAATAGGATACCCAAATGTTTGAGCTTCAAGTATTGTGTGGGTGAATACGAAACTCAACCTTCGGGGAGGGGTGGGGGCGAGTAACGGCTGGCCGTAAAGTTACTTTTAAATATATACCCAAACTTTTATGGTCTACCATAGTGACGAAGAGCAACCATCATTACATGACGCGTGACGTACAGACATAAATTTTGCCAAAATACCAGTGCCTATACCCAGATGGCCTGAGTAGAAGTGAAGATCCTAGCTCTGAGTGGTTCACTGGATATGGCTAAAAAGATCTCGTGATTAAAGGATTTCATGTTTCCAGAAATAATCACTTTAAATAGAAAATTGAAAAAAATTGATATATCTAACCAAAAATATTTAAGTTTGTAAGGACGGGCTTTTGGCCAGCCTTTCATGCACGACGTAGTATCTAACAGAGCAATATGAAGTAAAAATATTTTGGCCACTAAAAATCTTAGAGTGCCACTACCCTTAATGCAGGAAACTGTATTGCCCGCCTTCAGTACCTTGTCTGGGTACGGACCAGGAGCTAAGGGTTTCAGTCAGAGACGGGGGGGGGGGGGGTAGCGGTTAATTTGGCTTTGAACTGAGCACTAGGTATCGATGCTTAATATCTCGACACTACTTACTGACCTAAGCAAATCAAACTCAGTTTTCTTTTAGACTATCAACATGAGAACTGTTTTCCCATCTTCTTCTCATATTTTTTTTTTTTTTTGAAAAATGTCCAGTACCATGTTTTTGCAATCCCACTTTTTGTATACTTTGTGAAAAACGATCATAAGAATTCACTTATTCATGTTAAACGAGGATCCAGGATTACAGAAAAAAGGAAGCTCCGAGTTTGTGAGCGTGGAGACCATACTTGTAAGAGCCAGCAGACACGAAGAACGGGAAAATGTCAATCCCCTTTAGAGCTTTTTTTTTTCCAAAAGTCCCCTGACTCTCTGGCGAAGAGCCAGGGGCGAAAACGAAACAATGCTCCTGAAGGAGTAACAACGTCCCCAAGGGACAAACTTTGACTTAACTGACCCACCCGACAGTGGTCCCGTTCTAGACTGGCTGAATAGAACAGGTCCCACCCTGGGAGCTCCGCCGTCGTGATCACGGATACTCCTGCGCCAGGTAAGTATCCCCTTTAGATGTATCTAGCCATCAAGGAGAGTATAACACGAAACACTTATTTATGAGATACAGGGCAGATACAGTGCTACCACCTGAAACTTTAAAAGTCCTCCTCATGTGAAATTTTGAAACAACTGATTGTCTAAACATTCCTTGATAGGAGTAATCCGAAAGGAACTTTGTTTCCATGGCGGTCGAAGTATTTGTACAGTAGATGCTACAGACGGAGTCTAGTTAATGGTGAAAAATTTTAAGCAACACGTACACTGCAGGTTTTACAAGGGTGATTAATCACAGTTCTGTGATAAGGAACTATGAGGTAAAATTCAAAGTCGGGGCACTGCCCTAACCACACCCCCTCCGTGAGTGCCCTTCTGCCGTTGTATATATTGACGTGCACTTTCTTCTACCACTGAATGAAATGATTTAAATTTACGATCCGATCCCGCAGTGTTCATGATACATCCAAGGTACGTAAGAGTCATGCATGACCCTGGCATTACTCATTAAACGGGAGTTTTAATGGATTGAAGCATTTTCACCTTTCGAACGCCCATCCCACTGTATCGTTGTTTTTCATGCCCCTGTGTGCCCCCAGAAATATCGGTCATTAAAACCCTTTGCATCTCTAATATCATTAGACCGTTTGTCCGAGGTGGGTAAAAAAATTGGCAAATTGTAATATCTGCGGTATGTTTAGCACGCATGCAGCCGATGTCATTTGGACATATTACTTAAATGTTTCATTCTAATGGCACCACTTTTTCAAATACTCCAGAGCTTCCAACGGCTTCTTTATCAAATATTGACCATTTTACAATTACTGTTTCACCCAATCCTTAACATGATATCAGGCATATAAGAAGTCTCGAGCCTTCTAACCCTATACCTTTCCTGACTGCTTTAACCCTAACCTAACCTGGAGACATGATATCATGCATATATGCATGTCTTGAGACACAAATGTGTCACCTTACAAAACAAAACGTACGGATTTGGTGACTGTTTTGAACCTAACGTGAATAAACATGAGGTACATAGGCAAATTTGTGACGTCACTTAGAGCATGGGGCTCATGAAATATGTGAATTTAGTTATCCTTTGTTTGTCTGTTTCCTACATGACAAGGGTAATTGTAATCATTTTGGCATGCTCAGAATGGTTTATGCTCAGGAAAAAGCTATTTACTAACTTTAAAAGTGTCCAACATCTAGGCAATTAACATAATTTTAAACTGAAGGATTAACAAAAGAAATACAGGCTCTGTACAACATGTACTCGACATAATAAGTCTTGCATAGCTAAAGCTAATTAGAAATATAAGATATAATTCAGGCCTTGAAGGGCACTTGTTTTACGACGCTAAGCGACCACAAATGTGGGAGAAGCCTATATGGGTTAAAAATTACAACTTCCCGTCGGGTAGCTAACCAACTTAACAATTGAGATCAAATCTGGTTTCTTTTGAAAAGCCAGTTCAGATGGGAAAACCGCAGATTGCTCTTGGATGAAAAACCCACCTTACTTTGACCCGGCCGGGATCGAACCCCGAACCTCCCGATTGCCAAGGTTCATCGCTTCAAATGCCACCGCCTTTATCCACTCGGCCACAGCACCGGTGGCTAACCAACTTAACAATTTAGATCAAATTTGGTTTCTTTTGAAAAGCCATATGATGGTAAAACTTTGAAGAGGAACTGTATATCTTGAGAACGGCCAGATATTCAAATAATTCCAAATAATTTTTCATCAGTGGAACTTAATGTAACAAGTTCTTGGGTAAAAACAACTGTTTCGGTTACATGTCCACAGACCTTTACGAATACTATGTAATTATACTACTCAGTAAGAGCTGCCTCTAGTGGCACCTCCTTGTACTGTGATTGCACATCATCGTTAATTTCACCCTTACGGTTACGTCAATGGTTGGCACTGGTTGACAATCATGGAATATGCGCAAGCAGAAAACGTATGCGTGCATATTAGACATGGATGAGTCTATAGCCATATATCTCGACAGGGGTACTACGTTAAGCATGTAGGCATATGGAACCATTTGGATTGGGGGACGGGAGGGAGATGGCACAATTTTTGCACGAATGTCTGGCAGATTCTGCCCACATTTTAGGGTAGACCATTGGGGAGCCTGTCCCTACCTCATCTGCCTAGGGTATGTAGCCTAGGCCATTTTTGAAAGAACCCTGTCACCTTTTCATTTCCTCTCTTTTATTAGAAGAGAGGGGTGTGCAGCATGCACGCAGAATACATACCGGTACACTCCCCCCCCCTACGGAATGACCACGTATGGACAGACTATAGAATGTCGAAACCAAGGTGTCTTTTGTATATCCTCCGGTATACACCCGCGTAACTTGATAAGGCGGATATGCAGTTAGCTAGCAAACTGTCGAGTTGGTGACGAAATGGCCATTGACCCACGGGTGGCGCCAGAATTTTCCCGACAGGGGGTTCGGCTCCCCGACAGGAGAGGGGTGCAGCAACCCGAAGTCCTGACAAGGGCGAAAGGATGCTGAAAATTTTCCAAGCGCGCTGACAATTAATTTATTTTGGTTTCTACAGTTACAGATGTTTGAAAATACGGAAACTTTTTGAAAATCATTTAAAAATTTTAGATTTTCATGGAAGAAAGTTTGAAAATTTTGAAGTTTTACAGAACAAAATTTGAAAACTGTGGGTTTTATTCGGGAACATTGGAAAATTTATGGAATTTTATTGAACTTGAACCTGCCTTTCTAAGAACAATATCAAGCAGATTATCGGGGCGACTGACTGTCGTCTGGATTACATATTTTATAGTACACATTAAAGCTTCCCTAGGAAACAGGAAAAATTTCCCCGAAAGGGGGGGGGGGCTTTTCCTAAGGGGGAACATCCCCAACCTCCGCTGGCGCCACCCCTGCATTGGCTAACAACGTCCAGGACCTGATGATGATAATCTTAGCCCAGCACATATCTCTGGGTGTACTTACTGTCAGAGCAGACTATAGCTTATTTGCAGTTATGCCATATTACTAATTCCATGCTCATAGCTACCGAGTTCGAGCGCGGCAAGGGGGTTGCCTACGTAGTAGGCTGTACGGTATTTGCCTTGTTCAGTCGGTGGTTTGGGAGCAGAGGAGCTGAGCAAACAGAGTCCTCTCCGCGGGGTAGGCATTGTAATACATTTACAAAGAGACGCTACCCAGGTTGACTTGATACGGCAAAGATCTCGTTTGTATTTCCTGTGTATTTGTGAAGTACTGTACACAAAAGATTATTGATCAGTCCAGGTAATGCCTATTGTGCAATGGGTTATTAGTGTCTTGTGTTAAGCCGTGCTCGGACGTATATATGCCTACCAACATTATAATGACTTGTTTCGTGCCAAGTGCAGGCTTGCTCTGACTGAAATATAATTCGGATAAAAGTCCCGGTAGGAATAAGGAGTACTTCCATATGAGTGCTTTGGGTATTTTATAAATTGTTGCTCAATCGCACTGATGGACTTTGTATGACAGTTTGATGCAGGGTAGCCGCGCTATATTCTCAAAAGCCACCGTGGGAAAACAACGCAATTGAACTGTTCATTGCTTATACAACAATCATGCTTTTGGACCAGTGAAGGTAATGATCGGGACATCAGTCAGTTAAGATGCAAATCGAGGATCAACATGAGAGCTATGTAAAAATTACATGGGCTTTGGACTCACATTGCATTCACCGTCGACTTCTTTATCCCCCGTTTTACCAAACATCAGCGGCCTATTTGTACCAGGGAGTGTCTTCCAGCAGTTTGGACTAATACCAACAGCCGTCATGCTAGTTCATAAACGTGAATAGACAGGATGTCTACAAATAACACTGCTTTAGACAACCGTAAAGAGGAGTGTCTATGCAATGCAAGTGAAAGATGTTTGGAACAAGTAAAGATATGGATTTCCGCCATTTCCATGTTCAAGGCTTGAAAAGATATTTTGTTGCTACTGGTAAGTCATATTTAAATAATTGATTTCCTTCCCTAGCCTGTAAGGTTATCGTGAATTAACTTTAATGAGCTGAATGAAAAACTTTGTGCTCTCCGTCGGCTACCACCTTTCAACTTGAGCATAGCCTAAACCTGTTTTTCACTTGGTCAAAGACTTCAAAAGCAAAATGTACATCATGAAAAAATATTTTTAAATTGACATCGTAGTAGTTTTTTGAGTTCACATATTGAACTGAAGCAGCCTATGAAAGTATTCAAGTTTTGGGGAGTATACTATCATGGAGCATCCGTGTTTACTAGCTAATGCCTAATACCTTAACGTCTTTCTCCCCCCTTTTTTTTTTTTGCAGGTAAGAAACGATTCGACATTGGAACTAAATTCATACGGTGTAAAAGAAACGAGAGCATACTTTACTTTTCATCCGACAGTGTCTTTTTTAGCTCATGCTTAGAGTTTAGTGACGTCGGAACTAGGAAACTTCAAGAGACTTGGGGGGGGGTGGGGGGGAGTTGAACAATTATCTCCCTGGTAAAGGTACTTTTGGACGTTTTAATACAACATATTTCACACTGAAAATTTTAAGCGAGGGGGTGGGTCTCGTCTCGACGGCATGCAATTAAAAAAAGGTCAAAGAAGAAGAAAAGATGGCCAGGAGAGCACCAACTTCTAATACATTAACCTTGTTCAAGGGTAAAAGTTTTTCACTGTAACCCAGTCTTCAGTTCAATGCAACTTCTTACTTGTGGGATTAAATAGAAAGCTAGCGAAGAACAAGACGAAACCGTGTGTCACTTGTGCTGTGTTTATGTGTGACGCATGCATTGCCAGGATACACTCTCATATAGTACTTTATTTATATCATACAAAATCTACCGCTTCTTCATGCATAATAGATTTACTGGTAAACCCTCATTGCTCATTGGCCATGGCCGCTGGGACGCTCACAATACATTCAACTATTTTCAACACAATTGCTTATCTCTATGACGGTGTTACCCGTAACCCCTTTGTAGCTTCGTCGTGTCGTTGCATTGTTGATAATTTTCGGTTCAAGTCAAAATCGATTGCTTCTCTTGTATGAGGGATATACTAGTGCAACCCTCATAGCCTAGTTGTCTTGTAAATAGTAAGACTCCAATGGCCTGTGATGCATGGCACACAAACAGTTTGTCCGTAAGTCCCTCTTAGCCCAGTGACTATGTTTGTGTCACCTTTACTGCAGTACAAATAATTTGTTTCTCTGATCATGTTTTCGTATTTGAAAAGTATAAAATTTTCAAAACTAAGAGTAACAAGAAATTGGTCCTTATGTATGAAGGAGCTCAATTAACCTTGCACATCTCGAAAATCATATTCCCTGTATGAGGGAGTTACCAGTAAATCCTTCATAGTTCGAATGTCTAATTTTACTCACAAATCATTGATATTTGATCACTGTTATGTATGAGGGATATACTAGTATCCCCTTCATAGCTCGGAGGTCACAAATGTTAACTGTTTTCTAAAATTCAAGCACAAACCTATGAAGGGGTTACTGTTAAACCCCTTAGAGCTAATTTGTACTAGATTTGAGTGCAGACCAAATGCTTCTGGTGTGTAAAGCAAGTAACGTCTCAATGATCACCACACATGAAGGTGTTACAATACTTTGATAATAATTGTATTTAAAATCTCTTAATGTTGTTTTTGTACCGAGGTAATTTGCTTCAATTGATGTAAATTATCTACATGGAAATCAATGACTCCCTGCAAACATCAATCGAAGTTTTTACTTACTCTAGAATAAAGAAAAATACCTGATTATTTTCATAGAAATGTAAAACTTTTGCAGCTTTCATCTGTAATTTTTACTGTTTCAAAATTAATGTTTCAAGCCGGCTATTTCTTCAGAAATATTTCATTTTACACCACGTTACGTTAGTTTTCACATTCTGTAGATATCATTTTCTTTTGGTGTCGTTTGTCTTAGAATGTTGAAATGTTCTCTGATTATTTCCATTTTGTAATGAATATAGGGCGTTGAGCAATAAAACCCCGTTTTTACAAGGGAAAATGCAAAAAAGGGTGAACTGCTTAGTTCTTACCTCATTTTCATCATTAACTTTTAATGTATGTTCTAATCTATTCGTAATTCTGCCATAATTTAGGAAACATTTCTGATTTTGAAGCTTGAGGGTTAATCGACATGAATAACCTAAAGCGGTTACGAAATATCTAAAATGGGTCATTTTAGAATGTGAAGAAAAGTTCTTCTTAGATTGGAAATATCTGTAAATCCCCAAATGTTATAAATTGAAAGCTTTTGTTATCACGTTTTATACAAAATGAAAAAAAATCCTCGAAAATCAAAGGGGGGTTTAAACCCTTAAAACCCCCCTTGGATCCGCCCCTGTCATATATACAGATGTTTTAATTCTATTGTACATGTCCACCATTAATAAGGTCATTGTTTGTACTCCCTTCCGTAGTCTGGCCTCCTCAGAAATGTAGCTGGTTGCGTGTGACAATACTTACATCTGTACATTGTGCACAAATAACAATGAAACTTTTATTTTTAATGTAGCTATCATATTTGAGAACTCGGCTGGAATGAACTCTGAGTCCAATTCCAGTGACATCACAGTCTGGACTCATTTCGATTTCCGGCATTGAATTCGCGTAGTCCGGACGCTTGCGTTGGAACCCACTTTATTATGCTAGGCATCAGTACACAAACGTGAAATAGGCTTAGGAAGCTGTTCTTGATGGGGAGGGGGGCTGTACTTTCTTTTGGACCGTCGTCCTGGGGAGGGGCCTAAGGGTAGGGGGTAAATATTAAGGTCCTTAAATGTTATTTGGGGCAAAGTATTGGGCAAATTTTAAAGAAAACTACTAATGCAAATTTTAGACATTCTACATAGGGAACAAATAAAAGTTTTCGCCCTAGAATTCGGGGGCGGAAGCATACTCCCGCCACATACTTCCGCTACACCACAGTTAACACCACGGTTTTGACTTCGGGTTCGAGCTAGCTTTTAGCCTTACAACAGAATTATAGTAACTTTAGTCTAAGGGAACAACAGAATATTGAAATGGTCAAATGGCATTAAAAGTGACCTAACAAAACTAATTGCAAGAGGAGAGAAGTGTCCGACTTAATTAGAGTTTCACCTACTGCAAAGGGAAAGTAAATATTATGGGTGCATGGTCTGCATGTGTTGACTACACAGTCTCAGCATTTTTGTGCATTGTTTTATATCGACACAAAGTAAAACTTGAAATAAATGCTTTAGGAATTAACACTAGGCCCCACTGTCGACCGCGATGTTTTAAAATTTATCGTTAACAAATATAGAGCATCGTACTACCATACTTATGCCCACGAGGGGTGAGAACTCTAATCAATGCTAAAACACCGCTCTTTCCCTTTAGTAGCCGCTAACCTCTTTAAATTAGCCTACAATGAGATGGAATCATAAAGATTTTCATCCTTAAAAAAGTACTATCGTAACTGGTAAACTTTGGAATATAACCAAACTTCGTCTAACAAATAGTTTCGTTAGCTCTGACACAGTATTCTGATTCTCTGCCGCATGATGAGCGTTAAGATCCCTATAAGCCTGGATCCCCAGTGAAGATCTGTTGGGATCATTGTCTTTCTTTGGGGGAACGCCACAGACTAGCCGGTAAAAAAAGGTGTCGGTCCTCCCGTGTGCCCCCTGCTTACTATTTGATTATGCCCCCCCCCCCCCCATTTGAGGTACCGAGACACCGTATATTCAAGCTGAGGTAACTAGTTACTTTTGAAATGTAGCTACAGTAGTTACTTTTCAGTCAAAAGTAACTGTAACTAGTTACTTTTTCAACATTGTAACTAGTTACTGTAACGAGGTACAATTTCATAGAAATAACTTTAACTATAACGAGTTAGTCTCAAAGTGCAACGGGAACAACCCTGTTTATTGGTAGTTAGAGTATAGGTCCACAGAATAGTTGTATATTATTTAAATGCAATGCTATAACATAAAACATGTTGTGTTTGTATTTCAAGGTAAAGTAAGGTATGACGCTTAATCAAAGTTCTACAAAACGTTCGTTCTTGGAAACTTAGCACGAAAGTTTTAAACAATAAGTGGGGTAATGCTTGATACTCTCGTAAATTCTCCCAAGGTTCTGCTACTTTCCTGCAAAATACAATTTCAGACTACGGATCAATTTTTGATAGCTACTGTTACATTGAACACTGACTTTACTAATTAATTTTTTGAAATTCTCGTCTAAGCACAAAAAGTGTGAATAAATTTAGAAACTTTTACAAGTTGGAAACGCATTACGAAGAAGCTCCGGGATTTGATATTTAGCTAAAAGACTACCAACATTTTCATTTTTTGCACAGATCAGACATTCCAACGATGGTTGCCGTAGGTCGTGTTGTGTCACTGTTAACTAGTTTAACTCTCTTTCATTTCTCTCTGGGTAAGTTTGCAGGCTTTAATTTATATAAAAGACAATAGCCTGTAAGTTGAACAAGTTTAAATTTTCACTCAAAAGAAAGTTTTAAGCAAAAGTTTAGTTCTGATATTTGAAAGAAGAATGAACTGTACACATTCCGGTGAAATTTTCACCCAGCTCTTTTGTATGGTTCTCGAGACACTAACAGATAAAGTTAATACAGTCGTTAACTAAGTTAGCAAGCTAGGGTGATGTCATTAGCTCCAATTAACGTGCAGAGCTTAGTTTTATCTTTTTACAATCCTTTGTTTTGTCCTAAATTTGAAAACCTTACAAATATGGGTGTACCCACGGAAAATGTTAAGTGTGCAAAATTCATATCAATTTACTACACGCATTTTATGAAAGCAAAGGGTTTCGGAGAGGGAATTTTGAAGCAACACTTAAGAGTGACATTACCATGTTGACTAACATTATCCTATGACGATACCAGTGCTTGCTTCAAGTTAACTTTGGGTTGAAAGTTTAAAATTTCATCTGGTAATATCTCAAAGACCGTGCATACCGTGGCGTCGCCAGGCAATGGGGCCTGGAGAACAATTACCCCCACAGAAAGTGTCGTGCACTCTTGTGATTCCCAAATGAGATTGAAACTTTTAAAACAGTGTATAGACGTTTTAAAAAAATGTTAGCGTATAAGTAAATCGTTGACTTGGCAATCTCAATAGCGAATGTTTGGAATAAAGTACTTCAATTTTCTGATATTTTTACTCCTAGACAATACTTTCATTCAAAAATATCCTTTTGTCCTTTAAAGAAAATTTTAATTGGGAGATCAATTATTTAATAGGTCACTCGTCCAGTGGCATGTACTTTCGGGTCTTAAGAGAACGGTTCAAATTATTTCTTACTTGTGTTATGAAATCTGTTCAGATAGAAGAATGTCATCAGATTATATCCACAAAATTCTTGATCATATTCTTCTAGTTTTAGTATGGTAACTTAAATATTGCTACAAGGGAAATTTCGTTGGCTGAGTTCCAGTATTGTCTTATGTAAAACGGATGAATGTAATTCATTCATTCATTGCCGACACAATGTTGCCTTTTCGTGGATGTAAGACTACTGATACTCCAAGTTTTGTGTAACTTTGAGTCTTAGGAGGACAGTTTTAGTATAGAATTAGTAAAATAGTGGGGCAGAATTCCTTCTAGTTGTGTTTGGAAATCAATGCAAAAGACATCAGATCAAATCAAATGTCTCGGTCATTATTTCAACATATCTTGCATGGTAATGTATTACTGAAAACAAAATTGTATTGAATGAGTTTGAGCACTTTATAGGTAGGCCTATGTAAAACGAGATGAAAGTAATTTATTCATTCCCGAAAGAAATCAGTGTAATCTGAAGTTTATTTTTTTTTAACAAAAATTTTTCTGTGAAAGCAATGAACATATGTAAGCATGGTGAGGTAGCAAATACTGATAAGGGACATTTTTAAATGAACAAATAACGTTTCCATGACAATTTACAAATATTAAAGTCACTAGATGGAACTTTAATTAATGTGTTCTTTATTCCGTTCCCTCCGATTATGTAAATACAACTTATGCCTATATCAGTTCAACTATTCTATTGCATTATTCCGTGATATGCCATCCCTTTGATATCAGTAAGTCTACCCTTTACGACAACTTCTTCATCTGGTATTAATGATCAGTATTTTAGTTGATTATTAGAGTAGTTTTACCTCAAACACAACTCACTTTGAGTATCCCAAATTTGCATTAAGAATATAGTACAGGCCAAGCTTGAGAAACTCTTGAATGATGTCTTAAGATACATCGTGGAGAGTAAAACCCATCAGCTTCCGGAAGCTTATCTCCTTGACCCCCATCGGGGCTTTGCCTCTGAACCTAACCGGGGGCCGTGTGAACCTAACCGTGTGTCTAGACCCTACCCCGCCACATTTAGTACTCGTGCTTAGCGCTATGCGACGCCGCCAGTTCCTTAGTTAGTATTTGCTTGTGCCTCCCTGTGAATTCGTTGTGCCCCAGTGCCCCCCGTTTCCCCGTCAGTTTGAAAAGTCTAGTGACGCCACTTCTCTCATATGAACTTAAAACAAACTTAATCAGAATACTTGTTTTCATTTTGTCTGTAAGAAATCAAAACTGAAGTTTTACAAAAAGCCTCTCTTGACGAACTTCACACGTTCGAATATTGATTCCAATCGGTACATTCTGTCCCTAAGGCATTTCAAATTGGTGGTAAGGTTTGGTTTGGAATATAAAAGAACATCAAATATGAGACGGACAGAAGATTTTGGAATAAGATTAAGAACTCATAAATACGAAGCCATTAAACATCCATAAAAAGTAACCTTGCATAAGATGGGGAAGAATTAAATCATTTTAATAGTGTAAACAAGGTTTTAATAGGTACGCCGTATTTTACGTCACTTTACTTCATGTCCTTTGTATACGTTGTCAGTGCACGAGAATGGGTTTTGGAACAACGACCTTGTAAAATTTGTCTGTCTTATGTAATGGAATTAAATGTATTTTTTCGGTAGGCATATTGTCATAGCTACCGAAAGCCACGCCCTAATCAATGGTTTACCAAGCCGATGACAAAACGGCAAGTTTTTGAGTGGATTTTGTTCTTACTAAACCTTGTCTTTGTTAGGTTAGAAAGCCCATACAATGTATTTCTCCCATTCGGGAGAAATTTGGCTTTGCCTTAAACGAGAGAATCTCCCGGACTGTTTGGTACATCTAGAAGAAAAAAAATTAAATAACGTTCAGTCAAATGACTTTAGAGTTGAGCAATTAGAACTTCGAGAGAGAAACCCACCAATGCCATACCATTAAACAGACGCAGTAATAATAAGCAGACCTCACTAGGAGAATACACTTCGAAGTATTGAACACGTTTTGAAGGAATACGTAAGTTAAAATATTCACCGAATTTTGTTATGCCAGACAGTTCGGGAGATTTGCCTTTTGGGAAAATCTAGCATTCCTTCGATGAGGAGAAATATTGACCATGGGTGATTTCAGTTTGCCATTTTGCCTATTTGTCCTTCCATTTTACGTGTTCTGTGTCTTCATTTTTAGTGGCAAATGGTTTCTGGAATACCTACAAAGCTTTAGGTCAAATGTGATGTTATTGAATGCATACTCGCTAGGCCTATGGTTAAGATACTACGTCCTTATCGATGGTTCATACGCCATTTTTGAGAAATGAGCAAGTTCTTGAGTGGTCTTCCTTCTTGGATTCTTGGATTCTTCTTCCTGTCTATATATTAGGTTAAAAAGCCTGTGTTTCATATACTTGACCCACCCGAAAATTTTCTGGTTTTCTTCTAAATGAGAGAATCTCCCAGACTGCACTGCACTTAAGGTGTTGAAATTCTTGTGTTTTTGTCATTATGTAAAGTTCAATTTAAATACATAAAAAATTTCAGACTTGCCTATTGAATTACGATCAATTTCGGTCTTCGGAGAAAATAGTTTTGTTATAATATTTCACAGCTGCTGGTCACAAATTCAAGATGAAAGGCGTAGGAAAAGCCTACATAATGCAGAGGCGACGTAATCACGGTAGGTTATTTGTTTTGAAAATATTCGTTATTTCCTAAAACAACTGTTCTGAAAAATGTTTCACCATGTAAGGAATATAGGTGCAATAGTAACTAAAGAAAAACAGAAGCACGATTTTGTTTCTTTCAGTTTACCATCACTGGGTACATAAGCGTACGGGACAGGGGAAGGGGCAGGGGAGCATATGGGGGCATATGCCCTCCCTATTCGGGCAAAAATAGTGGAGCCATTTGGGCAAATGAGGCAGCCAAGAAAATAAATTATGCCCTTTTGCAACCGACAAAATTCGGGCAACTTGGTCCAAAATTCTAAATTCCGGCAAAAATTATCCCTGATCCGCCAGAAATATTGACCCCAGCCCGTATGCCTATGACGGGGTATGCAAAAGAACCGTCTAGCACTGTACGTTTGCACTCGGAGTCAAGCTGTAAAGTGCATTTTGCTGATAAGTGTATATATGATCATTTATATCATTGGTCAGCTTTGTTTTCAATAGATAAAAGCATTTGCTACGCTCAACCGGTCTCAGTACATTGTAGTCGATTTTATAAATGCGGGTCGATAACTAGGCTGTTTCACGGTGAGGGTCTATAACAATTCGGGAGGAACAAGTGGGTGAAAGAGGGAGGTAAAATTCGTAATTAAATCTTCCACAAAAACTGAATGCATCTCTCGGTGCGGAATGTCGTTTAAGGTGAGGTCACGCAGAAACCTTGTGCCGCATTGTGTAAATTTTGAAGAGAAAATCCAAGGAGTTGCCCTTAGAAAAGACTCCTGAGGGATTTTAAATTAATAGCTTGTAGAATAGCCAAACTTTTTCTCTAATACCTCTTCTTTCAGGAAGGGATCCTGTTTCATTTGTTTGTACGAACAAAGCAAATTATGGAGGTAACTTCTTCATTGGTTATATTTCCTTCCTTTTCATCCATCCATCTACCTACCTACCCACCCACCCACACATCCATCCATCCATCTACACATTCATTCACTTCATAGTGTCACGAGTTCGTTTTAGATTTACGATTGCTTAGTTTTGAGAGCATTGACAAGGCAGAAAGAGTACATAAGTCGTAGTTGTTACTTGACAAACTAAGAAAATATATATTAAAGAACTGGCTTCTTAAGCCTTCACTTGTCTTGTGGCAACATAAGTAAACATTAACAGAACATTCTTACAGTTAACTATACGCTACTCTGATACTGTGGTTGATGCAGTCACGTAGGCTGACGTACGGCACCATGAGACGGAGTTAATTACAGCTCATCCAGCCAAAGGGTGGGTCCATCCACGGGGGGAAGAAACCATTACAGTCCAGCCATGGGGGTTAAGAAATCGTTACAGTTCAGCGAAGGGGGTCCGACCAGGCCTGTAAATTACAATTAAAACCCTCATCTAATACATATTCAACAAAATAGACAATTCCTCGCCCAAGGGCCCTCGCTTCCCCTGACAAAGCTTCCTTACGGTAACGGGGGGGGGGGTTGCCGTGCCTCTAACACGACCAACCTATCCAAGCACTAATAAATCATACTTTAGTACAAATTTTTTAGTACAAACTCCCTCAACATTTCACAAGAACAATACTATATCAGGGAGGTATCTAATAACACCTCCCTGACTGTATTCACTTTTACCGTCAAACTATACAATTACAAGTAGATTATTATACACCTCCCGACCCTAATACTTTAAACGGAGCCCTCACAGATTACGGGTGAAAACAATAAGATACAGCTGCTTTTCTCTGTAGAGACATTGAATTGAACGCTCGGTGTAGGATGAAAGCAAGTTTACCTCGTAAACTACATACAGGAATACAGTCCGACCATGTGCCTAAGGTTTAAGCCCTCAACGGCCCTCAAAAGTCCTCAGCGACCCTGAATACCACAAGAGGCTACACGACGACCAAATTCCCTCATCGAGACGTCCGCCCCGTTGCAAGATCTTAAGGCAACTAACTAACTTTCCCAATACAATTAAACCCACCCATTCGATTGATCATGTAGAAGAAATATGTTGAGCAGGGCAGGTATGCCCTTAAACCCTTTTACTCTGAAGGAAATGAATATTCAAAAGGAAAAGAACAAAGTAAAACATTCTCAACCTCGAAACACATCTGTGACACATAGCAACATATTTGTTCTAAGCATATGGGAGGGTTTACTCACGGTATAGTTTCTTAAACCTCTCCGTTGCTACTTTCGATTGAGATGTGGGCTTTTTGTTTTATTTTGTAATTGGCCTTCAATCTGGTGATCTTGTATTCATGTCCATAAGCGTAGGAAGATTTTCGAGACTGGGGGGCTGAACCTTGTTTCGGGTAGCCCTCCTGGGGAGGGGTCTAAGGGGAGGGGATCCCCTCCCCCTTTGGAAAATTTTTGGGTATTTGAGGGTCCTCAGATGCAATTTGGTGCAACATTTTGGACAAACTTTTAGGAAAATTACTGCAAATTTTTGACATTTCCTACAGAAGAGACAAATAAGGGGTTTTTGCCCTTGGATCTTGGGGGGCGGAAGCATACTTCAGCTCCTTCACATTTTTGACCGGGGGCTAAAGCCCCAGCCCCCCGCTTCCTACGTCTATGTCCATGTCACATCAGTCCAGCTTCTTTATTATTAGCTATCTGAATTTTCATATCCCTCCATATTCTTGTGTTTCTGATGATGGCCTATGGTCGCGAATGTTGAATAATTAGATAGTAAGCATAATAAAATATAAAACATTAATATAAATGATAATGTAAATATAAGCAATGTTGACTTTAACCAACCGACTTTTGACAGAAGGTGATACCCAGACTCCATCGGTCACCACCGGCCAAACTCAACCCGCTACCACGGGACCATCTTCACCGAAAGGAAGTAGCGCGGAACTATATACATCTTCTGACAGAATTAACGGACAATCTACATCCTCTAACAGTTCCACTGAATCGTATTCACCCTCTGATGGTGTAACCGAATCAACTCAATCCCATCGTTGTAGCACCTTATCACCAACATCATTTGAAGGTACGATATTCTTGTCGATAGTAAAAATGTTCTGTTTAATAAATCATGCAGCAAAGTGAATAACCATTGATTGTAGAGCCGAAAAATTCAAAATTTCAACGGAGTTACTGAGTTTAAAATGCACGATATGGTATACATTTACCTTGAGAGTAGACTACATTTCGGCTATTAAGTTTGACGCTATTTATACTTAAAGTGCCAGTTCAACTTTCACATCATTTTCGGGTATCTATAGGGAGCGGGAAACGCGACTGCCTCAGCACCTGTTGAGAGAAACACTTTCTTTTTGAAGAGGGTACGTTACAGTGAGGTTTTGGCAGTTTGGTTTTGGACACTCCTTTACGCCTGTTAAGTAGTTATTGAAAACACTTCTCTATCTGACCGAGTTTGAGAATAACTGATCACGAGCCTCCTCACATACTGGCCACTAACAATGTTGTGACTTCATCCGTTTTAGAGTGCGGTTTACGTCGGCAACCAACTTAGTTTGGAATGCCAAATGTTTCTCTTATACCTCAAACCGATGCATGATAAATATCACACTGACCATACGGATGACTCACGCATGACAGACGCAGAATTGTAGACGGATGGTGCAGGAGGCCGTGACATCTATTGTCGACGAAAATCCATTTTCTCCCGGGAACCTTAATGGGTACGATAAAATATGTAATCCCCCGACGATGACCAGACGCAACAACAAATTTCCTGATTTTGCCCTGAGTAGGGCATATTGCTTAATAAAAACCACTATTTGTCATATCTTCTTCAATAGTAATCCCCAAATTTTCGCCGCCCTTCGCCCTCCAAAATTTCGCGTTTGCCATCCTTTCGCCGACCCGGCCGCTCTGTCGGGGAGCTTAACCGCCATTTGGTGCCACCCCTGATTGTATAAAGGCAAATTTGTGGTAAAGAGTGCGATTTCCTGCAATCTAGAGCACCTGGAAAGCAAAATTTTTCGACCTCGGCCCCAACCATGGTGGGGCTGAGGTCGGGTTGCTCCTGTTGGATGCTGCAAAAGTGCAGATTGCCCTCTTAAGGAGCCTCTTTGTATGAAAATTTCGTACCTCTGCTTCTGTTTGCCGGAGATACAGTCCCGGAACCTCTTAAGTATGGATTTTGCTCTTTCCAAACGTTGTCTTCTCTTTCTAAGCCTGAAATCTGCACCTGCGGGCCTCGACCTCTTTCCAGCCTCTGCATTTGGCCCTCACCCCCACCAAAAAAAATTGATAACCACTGGTCTAAAACAAGCAGCAGATGCAGAAGCTAGTACTACAGTACCTCGATAACATAGGCTTTACCTGAAAGTGCAACGGATAGACTGTGCCCGAAAAATAGACAAACTACGTAGAGTTACTATACCAAACTTCATGCACAATTTTCAGGCCATGAGAGTTTTGAAAATGACTTCATTTCAGTAAGGGTTACTTCAAGAAAGCATTGTATAGTCAATTATTAGTTTATTCTGTGAACGATTATTCGCTGCTGAGGACAAAGACCCATTATCGAGCAATCACTTGAACTCTGGACTACTACCCGATGACTGTCGCATGGACTATTTAGAGAAAAAAGTCGTAAGGACCATTACTTGATGTGCAAATTCTGCAAATGTTACAGCAAGTCTGCAAGTCTGATCAGAATTACATCAGAAAGATTACAGTGACCAAAAATATTTGACCATTTGAATGGATGGTTGGAATAGGACTTACTGTCAATTAAATTAGTACTTAAATTTTACCTTGTTCCCAGGTTAAATTATATTTTTTCAATATCCTTTATGTGTAAATAAAATGGTCTGTTGACCAAAATTGAGGCTCTGTCTAACTCAACATATTCTAAAATTATTTTGATTTCCAAAAGCACGTTTTTTCTAAAATAGTGATTTTCCTATCAAACAAAAGCTTATGTTAGGTTTTTGCTGAAAAATATTCGGGTGCTTTCTAATTCACCCACATAACACCATGGCATCAAAACTTTCAAGTAAGTGCTTACCTAGAGAACGTACGTCCAAGTCTGCCAACATCCTGTTGTTCTTTTCTGAACGTCCCTTTGTGTATTCTACAGTTCTAATTGTTCTGATATTTTTAGCTGAAGTTAGAATTCCTTTGCTTCATACGCTGCATAACTTCCACATGCCTAAATTAAGAATACTTATGCCGGGCTGACTTACTGCATTAGTTTACTTTCGGTTTTTCGTCTTGAATGCTGTCAATCTGAGAGACAGCTCAAATTACCAAATAACGACCACTATTTTTATTTTAAGCTACGCTGATATTTTATCATTTCAATACAGCTTCTAAAGAAATCCCAGGAAAGTTCATCTTCACTTTCCTTGCTGTTAACTGTACTGACCCAACCACAAAGATCTTCATCGGAACCAAGTTTTCTGACGTGGGAGCATCGGGTAACATCTCCTTCCCTTTAATCGATACCCCTAACATAACGTTTTCTCTCAATCCTGGGAGTGGTGAGACCTTTGATGTACCTTCGTTTGCTGTTCCAAGCGAAAAAGCGTTGAACCAAAAGGTGAACACATCTGTGGTGATTGCTTCCGATGAGAGGGTGGTAGTGTACGGTCATCAGCGGTGTCGAGGGTCGGGTAATTATCGTGCGACAGCGTTCCGTGTTAGAAGAACTGAAGCTCTTGGAACAGAATACTGGGTGATTACACACCAAAGTAAAGGTACTTCTCAGGTTGGTGTTGTTGCAACAAGGAATAATACAAATATCTGCATCAATGGGGTGTTTATTAATAAAACAACGACCCTTCACAAGTATGAGACATTTTATTTCGGTGGCTTATATGATTTAACAGGAACATACATTGCAGCAGATAAGCCGATTTTTGTCATAGCTGGGAATAGTGCAGATAAATCACCATATCCAGATACCACTTACAAAGATTCCTTTAACAAATGCTTACCACCTGTGAAAGACTGGGGGAAACATTTTACCCTGGTTCCGTTTCCCCCTCAATCTCAACCGTTTACTGCAAAAATACTGTCAAGTCATGATAATTGCACATTAGAATATGTTTATGGTACGGGGAGTCGCCTTTCGGTTTCATTGAGCAAAGGGGAAGTGAAAGTCTTAAATTCTTCAACTGTACTGAACATACATTCATCAGAGGGAATCCTCTTGGCTCAGTTTTCAAAAGATAGAAGGGAGCAGACTATATACCGTAATCCGTCAATGGTTCTTACTCCCCCTTTGGGTGATGCTGAGAGGAATGAGTTTATTTTTCCTGTCTTCAGATTGTCCGCGGACAATCGTGATGAAAGGAGCTACATCACCATCTGGTTGCCTCCGGCATCCAACATTTTACTTGATAATAAAAATGTCTCTTGGAATGAGATAGGTGAGGGTACCAATGGTTACAGAATTGTGCAGGCAAACTTATCTTCAAGTGGTTTTCATATAATACATAGTAACAAAAACATCACTGCAGTCGTCAACGGTATTGGTCATCATAAATATTATTCTTACGCTTTACAATGACAA
>JAIZAY010000379.1:0-52821 GCA_029531755.1 Holothuria leucospilota
TTTCAACTTGATGTATGAACTTACAAAGGGCTCGTTTTCACACTTTTATCTATGTAAAATCAGTCAATAAAAATACGCAGAGTTGTAAATTTACAAGTGAATATCATGCTCACTTTGCAATAAATCGAATTTTAAATTTTACTTACACAATTTTTCTCTTTTTTGTATAAATCTCTGTTTTTCCAAGGAATTTTTCAAAACGTCTAAATGTTATAAATTGAAAGCTTTTGTTATCACGTTATAATGTATTGTTTATTTTCCCCGGTATGTTTTGAAGGTTATTTTCAGTTACAACAATGCAATTAACATGCCATAATAAGTTTGCTGACAGTGTATTTTTCCTTCTATCGTCCCGATTCTCTCTCGTTCAAAATCTTACAGAGTCAGTGAGTCCTTCAAGAGGAGGCTCTATGATTAGCTCACCAAAGAAACGTAATGTTTCCATGGAAATGACAAACATACAAAACATGAAACATGAAAATGGCCTAAGTATAAGTTGTAAGGTCTGAGGAGGGTAAATTTTTCTTGGTTCACGCCGGGCCAACCGATGGTCGCGCTCCGCTTAGATAACGAGACAACAAAAACTCCCATGCATGCGATCAAGCCTATACCAGTTGAATTTTGAGGCCCCAATATCAAAATACTTGCAGAAGATTTCAAAAAGAGAAACCAAATTTTCTTTATTGAGCACAAGCGAGTAACTTTCAGTGAGTCACTGTGAGTGCCTAGAGAGAGCACAACAAAGGACTCAATACTCCTAACTCCTGACTCCCAAGATCGTTATCGGCATTGGCGTAGCCAGAGGGGGACCACGGGGGCCATGCCCCCCATCGAATTCTGAAAAAAAGATAGGAATTAAAAACAGTTGTCGGCTCTCCAGAACTCAGTGACGTGACTGAAGTATTGGTATGTCGGGATATACAAGATACCAATAATGTACGGTATCCTAGAACCGTCAAGTTACCATGTTATGATAAGTAAAATAGGCAATCATGATACCAGGGATGGGTCTGGTTTAAATGGTGAAGAGTGACCTTACTTGGTCAGTGGCGTAGGAACCGGGGGGCTATGGCCCCCCATGTGTTTTGACGGGGGCCAAATGTCAAAATCGCCATAGTTTACAGTTTCGTTTTACCCGTTTTTGCTCTCATGAGAACAATTTCTCTAATAAGAACCCAAAATTTTCGGCTCGCTACGCGCGCTTTAGAGCGACCCTAGTTTCTTCAGTAGTTCCATTCTGCATAGCTAGATAGCGCAAGCCCTTTCCACCTTTCCAAGTAACATGTAGAGAAAGTAGTTTATGTAGAGGTCGTAAATTCATCTCATATCTCAAAGCCTAGTTACTATTCTCTTGTGTGTGTCATGCGGTACGTTCAGTTGGTGAGAGACTCACGGAGCAATGTTTGGCCACCGGTATTTCATCGGGTAGTCGGGATGGTTTCGATACAATGCATATTATCTCCAATATGGTCGTACAACCTGTCACAGTGGCGAGGGAACCGGGGGGGGCAGAGGTGCCATGACCCCAATGTGTTTTGACGGGGGGCCAAATGTCATTTTGGCCCCCCCCCCGAAAAATGGCGATAGTTTGCAGTTTCGTTTTACCCGTTTTTTGCCCTCATGAGAACAATTTCTCTAATGAGAACCCAAAATTTTCGGCGCTCTACGAGCGCTATAGAGCGACCCTAGTTTCTTCAATAGTTCCATTCTACATAGCTAGATAGCGCAAGTCCTTTCCATCTTTCCAAGTAACATGTAGAGAATTAGCTTATGTAGAGGTCGTGAAATTCATCTCATATCTCAAAGCTTAGTTACTATTCTCTTGTGTGTGTCATGCGGTACGTTCAGATGGTGAGGGACTCACGGAGCAATGTTTGGGTACCGGCATTTCATCGGGTAGTCGGGATGGTTTCGATACTAATGTATATTACCTCCCATATGGTCTACAACCTGTCAGCCCCTAGAGATTTTCTTCCTTCTTTTTATTCTTAACGATTACATACGTTTTTTTGTGAAAACCTACCAAATATTTCGACCGCTTTGCAATTTTTCACTTTAGATTCCGGGAAAAACATTTAAAGAACGCGGAACTATGCTTTTCTAGTTAACTTTACACAAATTTTATGCAATATATATATGCCCCGAATGACATGGTCTTAGTACACAGGTTTTCTTCAAATTCCACCTCACCAATACCCGACGGCAATGGGCTGTCGGAGCTTCGGGTCGGTGCCCCCCCCCCCCCCCGTTCGAGAAAATTCTGGCGCCACCTCTACTCAACTTGATAATAGACTCTGGCTGTAGAAAATCTCCAGTCCAATTAATCCACTGAAATCCATGGGGATAACTCCACTCTGAATAATTTTGAATAAATTCGGATAGATTGTGACAAACTTAATGTGTTTTAGAATAAATTCGAATCAACCTTCACAAATTTTCTACAAAAATTGCACGTCTTGATGGCTGCTATTAAGGCCGACAAGTTCCATTTCCGGCGATCTGGGCTGTATTAAAATCTCAAATTTTCTTGGTACGCTCCGCGCCAGCCTATGCTGGCGCTCCGCTTGTAGTAAACGAGAGCCAATGCCAACAAAATTCCCCAACCCTCCAGAGCCACCAAAAAATATCTTAGCTACACCATTGCTGATGTTTTGTTGTTTTTGTTGTTTCCTTTTTCTTTAAATATACTACTTTGAGCAAATATTAAGTTGGAGTGTGGAAAGGGTCGAGGTTCAAGGTGGAGAAATCGCATCTTGTCTGCCCCCAATGTCAAACATCTTCCTACGGCGCTGTTGGTAGTAAGCCATAGCTGGTATGCTATTGCTAGACGCGTTTCGACCATGGAAGATAAGTACCAGGTCTCATCAGTATCGGCAAGGTAAAGTCGGAGATAGAATGCCAACGAGTTGACGTAGAAATTTGTTGAACCAATCGTGAAATCTGAATTCTCCTATTTTTCGATAAGCTGGTGTGCAATAGAGAAAAACAAGTCGGTTGCATGATAACAACAAGACCCCCTCCCAAAAGCAGTACTTCACTTGATGGAATGATTTCAGAGTGTTACGATTCAATGCTTCTTTTCGGGTACTGTATGTCGAGTTTGTGCCAGTAGCGGTTAGAAATATCACCGGTGAATGGATATTTACGTAGCACAAGACTGCATCTATGAATGGTTTACAACGGATAAAATTGCGTTGAAAGAAGCAAGGATGTAACCGACTGGATGTAAAATTATTTTTCCAAAATAGAGCTAATTCTTTGTAGGTGTCGAAAGTTTTCTGAATTTACAGAAGGATAGGTTTCAGTTTTAGGAAGTTTCTCGAGTGCAGATAAACCTTGACAGGTTGGTTTTCTCCCTGGTAAAGTATAAAAAAATTCTTTTGGGATTTTTATATTAGCTTTGATAATACAAATGTCTCATCGGTATGACCAAAGAGGCGAAAAATACTCACGTGTATTTCTTCAGGTAAACAAAGCACACCTCCGATACCACCGGTGTTCCGATGAAAATAGAAAACGCCGTTATTCAGTGTATTTGTATTCGGAAGAGATTTGTTAAGTTGTTGTGGCACTTCAAATGAAATTGTTACAAACGCATAGTACGACCAGTGTTCCGATGGGATGGAAGCGTAGTGCGCGTAAGGACTTACAATTCTGTGTTGTTAAAAGGTAAAAACTTTAGCAATAGCACAATCGCATAGTCAACCAACTACATAAATTAGACCCTACACTGGTTTCCTGAAAATTTACTCCTATACACCATGAGATATAGATTGACTATTTCTATATCAAATTATTTTATCCCTATATATCATTACTTTGGTCACTTCACTGAGTTCTGGAGAGCCGACCATTTCCTTTAATTATGCCAGTGCTCAACCCATGGCTTTATTAACATTCTGAAGCGAAAACTATTGGCTATGTTCAGTTACAACGCTTATGACTTTTGGTAATTTGTTTGACATTTTCTTAGGACTGATTTACACCAACAGCCCCGGAAAAATCTGCAAATAGGCTAGTGCCTACCTCGAGAAAGGCCTGACTACACAACTACACAAATGTACTGACAACCTTTGATTTGCTAAGCACAATTTTTCTTATGACAGTTTAGGGCCGGATCCAGGGTGCGTACGCATTCCCCCCCTCCCCCATTCTTTGCAGAACAATTTTTTGTAATGGAACAAAAAAATGACTTCAAATGATGCTAAATATTGCACCAGATTGCATCTGAGGGTACTTAAATATTCAAAAATTTCTCAAAGGGGGACCCCTCCCCTTTGACCCCTCCACCAGGCAGGCGATCAGGTCCTGCGGTTGGTCACCCAAATAAAAAATCCTGGCTACGCCAAAGGTTATCGGGCTGCAGAGCATGCATCTCGCACAAGAGCTTGTTTTTATACGGACCAAAGAGCCTAGGAAACGCGTGGGAAATGCCATTTCCTGCAATGTGGGGGTCTTCTGGACCAAAAATTTTCTCTGTACGCTTCGCGCCAACTCATGGTGGCGCTCCGCTTAGATAGTAACTATATCGCAACCCCCCCCCCCTCTGGTCAAAACCTGCATCCGCCCCTTGTATATGATATGCTATACCCTGGCAGATAGATTGGTCTCGGAATCGATGCCACTGGAATCAGAACTGGCTGCAACTTGAGGGGTACGTAGCAGACCGTGAATTGGCCCGAAATTCTGGAATGTGGAATCGGAGTTGGCTCCGACTCGGATAGGGTGGACTCGAGTCCTGCCGTAAAGTTTCAAAAGGCAATGATTAAAACATGCGAAGTAATCTAGTGTTTGACTGTCAGTTGGCCAAACCCTTTCTCACGGTGAATATCGCCACCATGTCCTCTAAAGGACAATATACACTCAATGAATTCATCTTTTGTTAGTTAACCCTAGTTCACTCACTGACTCTGGGAAAAGTTTGCCGGGAGCACCCTTCATTATTTTTCAACCAATCCCACAAAGACTCAGTCCCATGGATAATAAGCACGTATCTGTTTAATAAATGATTTGACACACAAATCAAGTTAAACTTAGTTATGATACTGCTTATGGAGTATGAACGAACACACCCGTCAAATACCTCACTGATTGACCATCAAGTTCTGCAGAATGTACATCTAATATCAACTCTTGATTTTTATCGTGACTAGAATTTGATGCTGGTGAAAATGAAATTTCCCATTACTTACAGATACACACTTTTCCAATAGGAAACTTCCGACCGTTGTTAAACGAAGAGCCAATTTTAATCCGCAAGCCCATCTAGTTGAGTTTTCGACTTCAGGAGACACTACTTGACTGCTTGATAAATCTTGTCTGTTGAAGAACAGTATGCCTTTCTAGTTTTACACGACTCTCCGTAAAAAAAAAAAAAACCCTTTTTTTCATTAGAAACACAATCTTTCTATGAAGTAAGTTTTTAGTATCTTTGAAAAATGTTCGAAATTAGAAAGCTAAATGCTTATTCCGGAAGCCAATTAAAGATCCAAAAGGTAAAAAAAAAAAAATCAGAATGAATGATAGCCTCTGTTGTTAATTACACCGAAGAAAAGCCTACTCCGAATCAAATCTATGACATTTACAATTTCCTTCTCAACCGACGGTGAGTTTCATTGCAAATCAACATTAGAGCTCATCATTAATGCTC
Source organism: Holothuria leucospilota (assembly GCA_029531755.1). Taxonomy (NCBI): domain Eukaryota; kingdom Metazoa; phylum Echinodermata; class Holothuroidea; order Aspidochirotida; family Holothuriidae; genus Holothuria; species Holothuria leucospilota. The sequence continues at coordinate 5,651 of JAIZAY010000379.1, forward strand.
AAGAATAAATGATATGACAGTGAAAAGTCAATAGACAACCGCCTCAAGATATCAAGATAGCTTATGAAGATCACTATTTTACACATACTTGATGACTAGACGATACAATAATGGTAGATTTCTTCTAAAAATCAATAAAATAAGACGCGAGGGTTTGATAAACGATTTCTACTTTCGCAAAAAATTCATCTTAAACGATAAGAGTTTTATTTGTTTAGTTTAAACAGGGAGTTGTTTCGAAGGTACCCAATACACATAGCATATCCAGTTTAAACTGATCTGTGTTACAGAAACTGTAACACGTGTTACGAGAACTATTGGCTGTCGAAGGAGAAACAACGAAAAAATCTGTCAGACAATATGTACTTGAAAATGATACTATTCTTTTCAGGCACTGCCGTTTGATTGACAGGTCCCTTTGTTCCTATTGTTAAGTCTCTGTTGACTAAACCCTTTTAATGATGATCTACTCCTCTCTTTTCCAAGTAATCCCAAGACAAAAGCCATTGTCTCTACATGCTTTAGTTAAGATTTTCAGCAAAACGACTGACAACGAACGTTTAAATAATGTACTACAATTGTGCCCTCACGATTTTAATACGTCACCTCCTGGAAAGATTGTTCAAGTCTATACATTTCTTTTAGTTTTTAGCATAATTTCCCATCATTTAGATACATACTCGAAGGGTAACTTGTGCAGAGATTCATAGCTGACTTTAAATGGAATGATATTTAGTGTTACGAATTACGACGAAAGGCTAAACTTTTTTCTTTTGAATGACGGCCGGCAACAAAAAGTTAACGACTTCAACGTAAGAGCTGTGTCCTCTCATTGTAATTTTGACAATGCATCACTAATCCTAGTTGATCTGGGTATTAAAATAAGAATTTTGAGAAGAAAGGCAAGATAACTGTCGAAAACGAACATTGCTTCAAAGATTATATGGAACGTTAGATCTCCTTCGTAACACCTCCCTGGTTTAAAGCAGCACATCTCACAAAGCGTATATCTTGCTTATTGCTTTAAAGAAACTGTCAAGTTTCTTCTTCGATTAGTGATAAGTGATGCCTTTTAAGTTTCGAAGTAATATTGGCTGATTTATTGTCTATTATGTAGAACCCCACACTATTAAATTTGCCATATTTCATTTCGCAAAAATATTGTTCAAAGGTAGTAAATAACCTTTTTTTGGTTGAGATGTTTGTAATAATATTTGTTTCTGTTTGAGATGGGTATTGACTATTAAGACTGAGCCGGTCTGTAATGAGGAAAATTACAAAATCTAACCTATATTGAATATCCAATAAATTTCAGATATTTCAAAAAGTGATCTTTTTCTCATTTGGACGCTATGACATAACCGTATTTATAGACTATTTACAGACATTGTGGAGTATCATTCTGGCTGCTGGCAGAGGTGGCACCACCTGGGAGGCAGTGTTCATGTACTCGTCGGAGAAGGCGTGGCCCCCGTTCCCCTTTTTGGGAGTTTTTAAATATCTGGTGGGGGAGTCTCAGTTTTTAATGATAAAGTTTGAACAATAATGTAGCCTCTTCAGTTAGTCTGCTTTTGCCTTCAAGTATGGCAGATTCTTCAACACAAAATGTTGTGTTCGCCATTCTTCTTACAGCCTGCCCCTTAGCTATCGGGGCCAGATCTTTTCTTGTGGAAGAGCCAATCCTTGCTTCCTTCCAAAATTCCTTTCAGTCTTTCAAAATGTGTCAAGGGCCGAATAAAGCACTACACAGTTTACCTTCCCCGACGAAGATCAGTCGCCCGGAGAGTTTTCCCATCTTTTGCTTACATGGAGGTCAGGTACTTCCACAGCAACCCAAAATTTAGGGCCATGGTCAGACGCCATATAATTTCCCTACTGAAGTTTCTTCTATAATTCAGTTCGTTTACGTATACATATACATAGGCTACTTTCCCTATTGCAGTTTGTTCTATATAAAGTTCAGTTCCATTTACTTAAGACCTATATAGGTGACCTACATAGTTTTTTTTTTTGTAAAGGTCGGGAGTACCATTCTTTTTCAATTTTTTTGTCCGTCATTTTTTAATTTTCATATAATTTTTTTAAAGTGAAGCTGAGGATTGATTTTCATCAATCAGTATACGGTATTGTTAAGTACAAGCAAACAAGAATAAGAAACATCTATTGTGGTGATCACTGGCATCACATTTTGTTAGGACGTAAATAGGATGTCTAATGAATACTTTTCTTTTATTTTCCAACATATAAACGAATCGTAGAGGGAGGTTTGCTTATTTCATCTTGCAGACGATAACACACAATATGTCAATTAATCGATAGGGACAGCCGCTTCATAATTTTTGGAATTTCTCAAACGTTGCGTGTACTATATTCTTAATGCAAATTTTGGATACTCAAAGTGAGTTGTATTTGAGGTAAAACTCCAATAATCAACTAAAATACTGATCATTAATACCAGATGAAGCATTTATCGTAAAGAGTAGACTTTTACTGATATCAAAGGGATGGCATATCATAAAATAATGCAATAGAACAGTTGAACTGATATAGGCATATGTTGTATTTAGATAATTAGAGGGAACGGAATAAAGAAACATTAGTTAAAGTTCCGTCTAGTGAATTTAATATCTCTAAATTGCCATGGAAAAGTTATGTGTTCATTTAAAAATGCCCCTACTGAGTACTTGCCACCTCAACATGCTTACATACGTTCATTGCTTTCACGGAAACAAAGTTTTAAAAAATTTGAACTTAGATGAAACTGATTTCTTTCGTTTTACATATCTATAAAGTACTCAAACTCATTCAATACAATTTTGTCTTCAGTAACACCTTACCATGCACTTTTGCACAGCTGTTCAAACACAACTAGTGAATTCTGCCCCACTATTTTACTAAAACTAAATTAAAACTGTCCTCCTAACACTCAAAGTTACACAAAACTTGGGGCACCAGTAGTTTTACATCCAAGAAAAGACAACATTGATCATTTACTTTCATCCGTTTTGCATATGATAATACTGGAACTCAACCAACGAAATTTTCCTTACAGCAGTATCTAAGTTATCATACTAAAACTAGAAAACAAGACCAAGAATTTTGTTGACATGATCTGATGGCACTCTCCAGTCTGAACAGACTTCATAACACAAGTAAGAAATAAATCTGAACCGTTCTCTTAAGATCCGAAGGTACATGCCACTGGATGTGTGGCCTATTAAAAAATTGATCTCCCATTTAAAATTTTCATAAAAGGATAAAAGATAGTTTTCAATGACAGTGTTGTCTAGGAGTAAAAATATCACAAAATTAAAGTACTTTATTCCAAACATTTGCTATTGATATTGGCAAGTCAACGATTTACCTGTACGCTAAAATTTTTTTAAAAGGTCTATACATTGTTTCAAAACTTTCAATCTCATTTGGGGGGCACAATGGTGCACAAGGGTGCACGGCACTTTCTGTTGGGGCACTTGCTTCCCAGGCCCCCTTGCCTGGCGATGCTACTGTATGTGCGATCTTTGAGATATTACCTGATAGAGTTTGAAACTTTCCACCCAAAGTAAACTCAAAGCAAGCATAGGTATCGTCATAGGATAATGTTAGTCAACATGGTAATGTCACTCTTTAGTGATGCTTCAAAATTCCCTCTCCTAAATCCTTTCCTTTCATAAAATGCGTTCAATAAATTAACACGAATTTTGCACACTTTACATTTTCCTAGGGTACTCCCATGTTTGTAAAGTTTTCAAAGACAAAAAGAGATTGAAAAAGATAAACAAGCTTTGCACATTAATTGGAGCTAATGACATCACCCTAGCTCATTAACTTTTGTTAACAAATGTAGTAATTTTATCTGTTAGTGTCTCGAGATCAATACAAAAGAGCTGAGTGAAAATTTCACCAGAATGTGTACATTTCATTCTTCTTTCAAACATCAGAACTAAATTTTTGCTAAAACTTTCTTTTGAGTGAAAATTTAAACTTGTTCAACTTACAGTCTATTGAATTAAAGACTGCAAACTTACGCAGAGAGAAATGAAAGAGAGTTAAACTAGCTAACAGCGACACAACACGTCCTACGGCAACCATCGTCAGCATGTCTGTTCTGTGCAAAAAATGAAAACATTGTCAGTCTTTTAGGTAAATATCAAATCCTGAAACTTCTTCATAATACGTTTCCGTGCACCTTGTCAAAATTTCTCAAAATTCCAACCTTTTTGTGCTAGGAGGAGAGTTTCAAAATATTAATCAGTAAAGTCTGTGTTTAAAGGTGATCGGTCGTCTTGAAATATTGTTTGTGACGTCAGCCTTTTCTTGACATGTTTCTGAGGCGTCATTGTTCAACAGATACACCGTACAAGCGTGGTATAGCTAATCGGTAAGCAAGACGAGACGGCATGTAGCTGCATACCTACTAGGTATACCGATGTCATCATAGCTACTTTTATGGTGTATCCGTTCAACAGTTACGACTACAGAACATGTCAAGAAAAGGCTGACGTCACAAACAATATTTCAAGACGACCGATCACCTTTAAGGTAACAGTATAGCTATTAAAAATTGATCCGTAGTCTGAAATTGTATTTTGCAGAAAAGTAGCAGTACCTTGGGTGAATTTACGAGATTATCAAGCATTTGCCAACTTATTGTTTAAAAGATTCGTGGTAAAGTTGCCACGAATTATCGTTTTGTAGAGCTTTGATTAATCGTCATACCTTACTTTACCTTTATACCTTGAAACTACAAACACAACATGTTTTATAGCAGTTGCATGTAAATAATATAGAACTATTCTGTGGATCTATCCTCTACATAATTACCAATAAATCCTAAAAACATGAAATTTCCAATAGGAAACTCCTGACCGTTGTTAAACGAAGTGCCAGTTTTAATCCGCATGCATATCTAGCTGAGTTTTTGACTTCAAGAGACACCACCTGACGGCTCGATAACTCGTTGTCTTTGAAGAACAATACGTCTCCCTAGTTTTATAAGACTCCCCGTTTAAAAAACACCTTTTTTTTTGATAAGAAACACAACTCTTTCTATAAAGTAAGTTTTTAACATCTTTAAAAATGTTCGGTACTAGAAAGGTGAATGCATATTCGTGCTCTCTTTTACTCCGGAAGCAAATTATAGATTCAGTAGGCAAAAATTTTTAATCTGAATTATAGCTTTTGTTGTTAATTATACTGAAGAAAAGCCTAACAGAATCAAATCTATGACTTTAACAATTAGCTACCTAACCGACGTTGAGTATCATTGCAAATAAACACTAGAGCTTATCATTAATCCTCAAGAATAAACGATATGACAGTGAAAATTAAATAGACAGCCTCGTCAACATATCAAGATAGCTTATGAAGATTACTTTTTTCATGCAACTGGTGACCTGACGATACAATAATGGTAGATTTCTTCTAGGAATCAATAAAACAAAACGCGAGGGTTTAATAAACGATTTCTACTTACGCAAAAGATTCATCTTAAGACGATAAGAGTTTTATTTGTTTAGTTTAAACAGAGAGTTGTAAGGAAGGAGATACAACGAAGAAATCTGTGAAATATTATGTTCTTGAAAGTGCTTTAGTTCTTTTCAGGCACTGTCGTTTGATTGACAGGTCCCTTTGTTCCTATTGTTAAGTCTCTGATGACTAAACCCTTTTAATGATGATTTACTCCTTTCTTTTCCAAGTAATCCCGAGACAAAAGCCATTGTCTGTACATGCTTTGAGGTAAGGGTGTTTCCGCCAATGAACAAACTTTAGTCAGGATTTTCAGTAAAACGACTGGCAACACCCGTTTAAATAATGTACTTCAATTGTGTCCCCACGAGTTTAATACGTCTTCTGCTGGAAAGATTTTTCAAGCCTATACATTTCTCTTAGTTTTTAGCATATGTGCCCATCATTAAGAAGCATACTCGAAAAGTAAGTTGTGAGGAAATTCTCAGCTGACTTTAAATGAAATGATATTTACTGTGACGAGTAACGACGAAAGGTTAAAATTTCACATTTTTGCATGAATGCCGGCAACGAAAAGTTAACGAGTTCAACGTAAGAGCTTGTCCTCTCATTGTCATTTTGACAATGCATCACTGATCCTAGTTGATCTAGGTATTGAGATAAGAATTTTGAGAAGAAAGGCAAGATAACTGGCGGAAGGAACATTGCTTCTAAGAGTATATAAAACGTTAGAACTCCTTCCTAACACCGCCCTGGTTGAAAGCAGCAGATCTTAGTAAGCGTATATCTGGCTTATTGCTTTTAAGAAACTGTGAAGTTTCTTCTTCAACTAGGAGGAGAAATTAGTGATAACTGATGCTTTTTAAGTTTCGAAGTAATATTGGCTGATATTTTGTCTATCATTAAGATCCCCACACTGTTATAATTTGCCATATTTCATTTCGCAAAATATTTTTCAAGGTAGTAAATAACCGTTTTTGGTTGAGATGTTTGTAATGATATTTGTTTCTGTTTGAGATGGATATTGACTATTAAGATTGGGCCGGTCTGTAATGAGGAAAAGTAAATAATCTAACCTATATTGAATATCCAATAAATTTCAGATATTTCAAAAAGTGATCTCATTTGGACGCTATGACATAACCGTATTTACAGACTATTTACAGACATTGTGGAGTATCACTCTGGCTGCTGGCAGAGGTGGCACCACCTGGGAGGCAGTGTTCATTTACTCGTCGGAGAAGGCGTGGCCCCCGTCCACCCGTTTGGGAGTTTTTTAAATATCTGGTGGGGAGTCTCAGTGTTTATGATAAAGTTTGAACAAGAATGTAGCCTCTTCGGTTACCCTGCTTTGGCTTCAAGTATGGCACAGATTCTTCAACACAAAACTTTGCATTCGCCATTCTTCCCACAGCCTTCCCCTTAGCTATCGAGGCCAGATCTTTCCCAATGGAAGAGCTAATCCTTGCTTCCTTCCAAAATTCCTTTCAGTTTTCAAAATGTGTCAAGGGTCGAATAAAGCACTCAGTATGTATACCTTCTCCGACGAAGATTAGTCGTCAAGAGAGTTTAGCCCTTTTTGCTTACGTGGAGGTCAGATACTTCAACAGCAACCCAAAATTTAGGGTCAAAGTCAGGCGCCATATATTTTCCCTATTGAAGTTTGTTCTATAGTTTAGTTTCATTTACTTATACATGTACGTTCCCTATTGCAGTTTGTCCTATGTAAAATTCAGTTCCATTTACTTAAAACCTTGTTTTGTAAAGGTCGGGAGTACCATTCTTATTCAATTTTTTGTCCGTCAATTTTTTATTTTCATATACTTTCTTTGAAGGGAAGCTGAGGATTGATTTTCATCAATCAGTATAGGGTATTGTTTAGTTAAAGCAAACAAGAATAAGAAACATCTATTGTGGTGATCACTGGCATCACATATTGTAAGGACGTAAATAGGATGTCTAATGATTAAATTCTTGAATTTTCCAACAGATAAGCGAATCGTTAGGGGAAGTTTTCTCATTTCATCTAGCAGACGATGAGACAACACACAATATGTCAGTTACTCAATAGGGACAGCCGCTTCATAATTTTTTTCTCTTACATAGCCGTCAGTTTTTAATTATCATATTAAGTTGTTGAAGGAAAGCTGATGCTTAGTTGTAATCAATTATTAAAGGGCACCGTGTGAGCCAAAGCAAACAAGAAACAGAATCACCTTTTGTGGTAGATCACTCGCATCACATATTGTAAGAACTTAAACAGAATGTCTAATGAGTTCATGTAGAATCTATTGTCAACGTTACAATGTCGAAGTGAAAGTACAGACACATCCCTGAAAGGTACAAAGCACTCCTAAGGACGCTGTATTAGCTGAAAATCATTACATGGACTTCTTTGATAGCATTTTAAAGGGGAATTTTCATGATCCTAGACAGTTCCAATTCTCCCAACTATGCATCTTCTAGCTCCTCCCATAACTGTATGAGGCTCTTCCTTGTGCAAGAATAAACCTGTTTTATTGCTTAAAGGCAATTTCCAGTGGCTTTTCATTAGGATCCTATGTGAAAGACAAAAATATTCCAGTTCATGCCCTTCAAACCACGTAGCAATACTCTTTTCCTAACTCGAGATATCTAATGTTACAGACAGCTTATTTTTGTCCAAAAATACCTCCACTTCTCATCAAGGTCACAGAATGTTATGTAAAGTGGGCACATTGCCTCAGATTTCCTTTGTTTTTCTTTATAATTGAATGTCCTGTTGTCCTTGAAATTTGATACTGCTGGAATGTTTGAATATCTTTCCATGTAGATTTAGCGTAAATCTACAACATATGTAGGGCACAATAAACAAAGTTAACAAACATTCCCTACAGCGGTGTCAATATCATAAAGAAATTCAAGGCTTTGTCAAATTAATGTGCCGCGATGACATCACAGTTTCCCATAATGCACTTCGTCTTGAGAAAAAGTTGCATTTCTTTGAAAATGTATATCTTCCAAACGCTATAAGCTATTGAGATGCGGTTTTCACCCCCTAGATGAGAAAAATTTTCTGCATTTTTTGAAGGTATTGATTTTTGTCAGTGGAAAATCCCTTTAAGGCCATGTCCTGGTGAGCATACAAGGCTATAAAATGTAATAAAAGTACTCTCTCTGCCTTGTGTGGAATGTGAGCTACTTTGCATCTTTCAAATTTTCAAACTTTGATGTCAATCAAAGAGCAGTCACCAACTGAGAATTTTGATATACATACACTAAAAATATACTTTGGGGTGATGACTGTCTGTCTTTAAATACCAATACTTCTTTACGTTTCCCGAATAAATATCCGATTACGTAAAAAATAACACATTTCTTGCTAAACTTACGCACTTTATATTATGGAAAGACCTCTTAGCCCTTTAAAACTAGTCCGGGAGATTCTCCCGTTTGGGAGAAAACCAAAATTCTTCCGAACGGGGTAAAGCTTATGCAACATATTATATAGGCTAGCCAGCCTAACACAAACAAGGTTAAGTAAGAATGAAAACCACTCAAAAACTCAAAAACGTGTGGTGAACCACCGGTGAGGACGTGGCTATTCTGTAGCTACGACAAGAAACCTTCCGAATATACATTTAATTCCATTACATTTCACCGAAATTTTTTTCAAGGGGTTTCCAAAACCCATTCGCCATTGGCAATGTACACAAAAACGCGTGAGATAGTGGGTAAAATTGACAAAATGGCGGCGCCCATGACCAATTTTCCCTCATCGGGAGAAAAGTAGATTCTCCCGAATGGCGGAATCTCCCGAACTGCAAATCATTCACGCCTGCTTGTCATGAAGATGCACTTAGGGACATCTTTAAACTACAATATATTTTACTATGTAAGTGCAAAATTTTTCTTCCCACATTATCCTCGACGGTTCATTTGTGACTACAGGCAAACGTAATGATAACATACAAATAATAGCATTAATGTCTCACTACCCGTGCTGCTTTGAAACAGTTGGTTAGCTAGAAGGGAAAATGGGATGATCTACCACTCCGAATATACGGTAGTCCCTAACATAAAAGTCTCTATTATGGTTACCTTTGTGAGGGCCAGGGGATCCGTTCCCGTTTGTGTTTTCGAACTACAGTGCTAAAATAAGGTCACTAAAACTCTACAAATAGCCTACGTATTGGAAAACATCTGGTTACTAAATACACAGTTCATAAACCTAGTCGTATATGAGATCTATATACTCAATTACCTTTCTTTTATTGCTTTGCAAGTACCCATCTTCAAAAGGTGCTATAACTACAGCGTTTTGTACCACAATGTAAGTGGAATTGTTTCTGGTTGGATTATTATTAGAATAACTTCATGGAATATTTTTCAATTAACTGGCAGTTTTTTTGCCTCTAGTTTGGTGAAACAAAGTAATAACTTTCTTTTAAATTTGAAATAGCATAGCTTGAATGTCTGTGCAACCATGTTTATTATTCTCTTATTAGTTATGAAACTCTTTTCGCAATATTCTGTGCATGAAAGTGTTTAATCTGTACCACAAGAAATATACCTGGTTGTTTTGCTATACTTGTGTTTACTTTAAACCAATGTAAGATATTATTCATCTTGCTTCTTTATATACTTTAATTTCCTACAAAATAACTATTATGGTGTGCATCGAATGTATGATTACTGATACTTTGTTTAAATAATTTCATAACAATGTTTACCGACATTTGTTAGTACCAGAAAATAGAACTAAGGAGTATTTTTATTTATTTTTACGTAATCCATGGGTGTTCATTATCCGATACGTTCAATGGTTATGATGGTGGACACTTAAGAAGTATTTTTTTATAAATAATATGATATCAAACATAAATAAAATGTCGTATAGATAACAATTAAAGCAACATTTTACATGACACATAGAAAATAATCCTCTTTAACTTTATAATTTTCTTAATATCACTTTTCCAAAAGCGATGTTAACCGTTAACAGGTTGAAGTCAACCCTGAAATAGTATGAAGCAGAGGTGATTTACCGTAACATAAAAAAAACCAGGGAGTTGTCGGTAACAGCTCCCTGATAAAACAGACTTCTCGGTATTTTAACGCGGACATCAAATTTATGTTTTAAACCAAACCCGTATTTGAACTTTAAAATGCTTGTATTGACAGGTTTGTTGCTACTAAGACATTAAATTTGAGATATGTTGTTTTGGACAGATGTATGTTTGCTATTCCGCAATTTGTAAATTATGTCTCTTGTTATTCAATTTTTGGTGTGGTTCAAAGGTCATGTGAGGTCAGCAGAAGTCAAATTATGAAAACAACGTATAAAATGATGTAGTAAAGAAGTATAAGTCTGAGGGATGAACCGCAGTGTAGCAAAGCACCCTTTCGGCAAGAAATCACTAAACCTTTGGGCTTTCTGGTTAAAACTAAGTGTAGTATTCAGTAGGTCTGGTCCAGAATTCGGGCAGCCGAGTAGGACTCATTTGTGAAGAGCCCTATCAAAAGAAGCTCAGAAGTAGATCTAAGGCAACAGTCAAAGAGCAAGACAGGTTTTAAAGGGTTTGTGGTTTCTTAGGAGGGGAACAATCTCAATACAAAACCAATTTTAGTCACCATCATGAATTGGGTATTGGTCAGAAAATTTGGTATTTCAAACGCCCAGAGTTCAAGAAAAAGCAGTTTTTCAACACTTGTAAAAAACGTCTGCGTTCACTTGACGTAGGTTACTTGAACTGCAAAATATTTGACATCTGGAAAGCCGTCATTACAAAAATCTAAATAACAGCACTGGCTTCCATACGTTTGCGTGTACCATGGGTATCCGGGCACCAGTAAGGGGGGATTTGGCATGCGAAATATTCTACCCTAAAAGAAATCTTGCTCCAAAACATATTTGGTCTACAAACTTTAGAACCTACCAGACATAGGTTGCCAATGTAAGATAAAATTGGCTTTTGGCCAAGATTGTAGGAAAACGCTTTTAAATAAAAAGTCATCACAATTAGGTAGTTACTTTAAACAGTAACGAGCTCTTCGAATAGCAAGCCTCTGCTTGAAGAAATAGGTTCTATCCATTTCTATATAATTTGTACCTACTTACAAAGCACCCATAGGAATTACATGTGAAGTCTTTCTCTAAAGTTAATCTACTAACCAACTATACATCGGAAGGTATGTTTTTTTATTTTAAATATCTTTGAGATACGTGAAAGGAGGTGCTTCTGCAGTTTCAGTTTAAGCTAATCCTTTAAGATCCCCCTCGTTACCAATATGTCATTTAATTATTTAACGAGTGACGATCGGTTATATTTAAGAATATCAAATTATTTTGTCCGATATTCCCTTCACGTCCCAGATAGCCCTATTAATGCCCTCAGTGGGGCTAAAAAGAACCCGATTCTGTACAAAATAAACAGCTCAGGCACTAAAATGGTGAAAGAAAATGAAGATAGGTAAAAAGTATTGAAAGAAAGCTTAATATCAGTGGTAACTCCTTTCGTTTCAGGTAGGTCCGTAATACTACTCTAGTTGTGCATTTGGTTCTGAGAAATATCTCAGTGCTACTTCTGTATGACTGGCCATCTCTACAAAGCTGGAATTTCAAATGGACTTCTATAGCTCATTTATCACTTGAAAAAGGAAACGAATCGGGTTAGGTAAATAGCCTCCATAGGTCTTCGGGACTATTATTGTCTTCCGTACTTTTCTTCAAAGTTGCAGTTTTACCTACTTCTTTAGCATATGATCGACCGATAGGCAGACCCTCGCTACAGGAGAATTGGTAGGTTTCATCCCTCATACCCAAGTACGAAAGAATACCAAAAACACCTGTTTCTCATAGCCATCATTGCCATACGACATTCCTCTTTCGCGGTTGGGCTTGTGTAAATTGAAAACCCCAAGACCAATTTCCACCTACGCCCCTGCCGATAGGTCTACTATACTTATGGTGTGGGGGTTAACAACCGTACAATGATCAGTACCGGTAATTATCATCGCAATAAGTTTGATGTAGGCTTAGCGCCATATGATTTATTCAATCTTCATTTACAGTCGTTGCGGCGACTCGTGTTGAAAAGTGAGGACATACTTTAGGTGCGTATCAAGGAGTCGGTCATGAATGGGATTCAGGTGGCAATGACCCAGCGAAGGCACAACACATTTGCTCCGGTGAAACCAGTCTTAGTGCCCCTTGAAGGGTTCTAAATAGAAACACATCTGCAGGAGACAGAGAGCGAAGCCCTAGGAAGTTTTGGAATGTAAACAAAACTGTGGACAAAAAAGGATAAAAAACCTAGCTATCTCCCAAAGGAAGTACTTTGGATGTGCACTTAAAAGACCACAAAATCACATTTCAGCCACTGATATTACGATAGCCTTTGATGGAGCTTGTGAATGGAAAAAGGAATCATAGAATATCAAACAATAAATCAATTCAGAGTATCCTAAGTAGTAATGAGACAACAATACTATTTTTTATGTTGGGTCAACGCAAAATAACAACAACAACAAAACCAGTCACATTCCAAATTCGATACGTTAAGTTACCCATACTAAAACAACCCGCATAATGTCTCCAGTTTCCTCTCCTTAATGTGTTATTTTCATATAGTCAAATTATTGTGGGATTTTTCTACCCATCACCCATGTTGGTGACTGTATACATTCCTTCCTCTCTATACTGAAACCCTCCCCCAAAGAATAACACAAAGGAGAAATCATTTCTGGCAAGTAATATTTGGTTCGAAGGAACTTTAACAATTGCATCTCCATCCAGATAAAACTCGTGTGGCCTCATTCCCAGAAATGAGCTGTAATTATCTTCATTCAAAGTTATGTTTTCGTAAATACTGAAAACTAAAACCAGTGACCTCAAGACACATGCAGATGTTGTTCAGCTTTGCAGATGTTAAAAAGTTCTTTCAATTGTCTTTTATTGTCGTGCATAACTGAAACCGGTTTTTTGCGTAGTGTGCTAAGTGGTTTGATCAAGTGAGTCGGGTAGATGAACCAGGGATAAAATTGTAATTGGTAGGTTTCATTTATCCCTGGATCATGAAACTATTTACTATTTACAACCAGGGCAATTAAGGTGACGAGATATTACACTTCATTTCCATTACTGAGAAAGTATGGAATTTTTAGAACGGGTGCTATTTTCTTGCCATTGTTTTGTATGTACCTGCCAGCCATAACGTGGACATAGAAGCGGCACTTGGGTTCTGCAGGCACTGATTGCTTGTTCACCCTTCCAAGGACAATCCTTTGAAATTACGACAAGAAGGTAAATATATCACATTAGGTGAAATTACATACAGAGAAGAGCTAGGTTAGTGCAAATAAGTTTATATCAGAAAAAGTTGACTATAACCAAGCTAATTCCTTGTGATACGAAGATTTCGAGGGCGCTGTTTAGTTCAACAGCATTGTAAAATATCTTTCAAGATGTGGTCTCTAGGAAAACGTTCTTGCAAGTTCTCCTAATGATAAAAATTAAATTACGTAATGGGAGTAGATTTTTGCAGGTTTTTCGAAATTGACAATTTACTTGCTTGTAACCTGGTAACGGATATGAAATAAATTGCAGTGTCAAATTTTTACAAATGAAAAACATTTAATTCCACAAAGACAATCTTTAGACACATTACTTGTTACACAAACATATCTAACGCGAATGTCATAAATTTATGATTACATAAACAAGTAACAATCATTTGTATTCATCACAAACAAAGCATTAAAAAAGGCGTATCAATGGTTCAGGGCCAGTATATCTTTAACAGAGCAAAGTTCATGCAGTGAAAATTTTTAAATTACGAGAAGTTTTCGGGGAAACCAGCTTCTACCCCCTGTCCTCCTATGGGTCTTCCCATACACCTATGATAGCAAGATAAAACATTAGTAGTTGAAAAAATTTCCAAGGGCATATTTTACTTTGTAGCAACATTTGCTTCCTTGCGATAAGAAAGGGCTCATATTCCGTAAATGAAGTGGTTACGAAACTTATACATATTTACTATTCATTAAATAACATAATGATGATAATGAAAGCTAAATAATAGTCTGTATTCATAACATGAAGATCAACAGAACATGATGACACGATGTAGAAATATCTTGTATATTACCTTTTAATATCATTTCGTACAATTAAAACTTTGAACGTGTAAAAATGGATAAATTATCTTCTTGACAGGTTTAATACACTTTTGAGTGGAATGATTTTAACGCAATGCACTTGATTTATCCGTACCCCAAGAAATATACTTAGTTGTTTTGCTAAGCTTGTGTCAGCAATTACTGGATGCAAGGCATAAATCAATCTCCTCTAGGTTAATTGCCTATTTACCATTCGTGCGTGATTGAAATATCAAATATTTGATCCCTGATAGCTAGCTTATAGCCTTCCAAAAGAATGATGTTTTTATATCTTTCCACACTTGATGTGGGCAAGCCTCCCCCCTTTCCCCACATCAAGCAGCATGTACCTATCAGCTTATAGGTCATGAAACAAATTATCTTGAAAATTTTTTAGTTTATTTACACGTTATCCACAAAGTGTGTCATTCGATACATTCAATGATTATGATAGTAGGAGAAGTGAGAGATATTTTTCCAAAGTAAGTTATCTGCAGAATTAAGATTTATAATATTCCATAAAATAACACGTAAAACAATAAAACATAATTCAAGATATATCGTTAAAACTTTCAAAAAAATGGAACCGTAGGTGTTTTTAGGATGGTCTTCACAATATTGTCAAGTCTGTGGTTCTGTTAAGTAAATGGTAATTAACATGTACCAAGAAATACTACGTTAATAGCAAAAGGTAGTTTCTCCACCGAATCCGTCATTGGATTAGTAAAGGTCAGTTCATTACCTGGGTTATCATTACTTAGAAAGTAAATCCTGTCGTAGTGTGTTACTTTCTATGAACCCATGGTTCCGATTTATTTTAATTAGTTGTTGAAAAATACCAAATTTTCTTTTGAGAATATTTTCGAACTACCCTAAACTAAGCATATAAGCATCACGGTGAGACTAAGAGTTCCTTCAGTTTATAAAAATATAACTCTGGTTCAATCTTCGGTTGTATTATTACCAATTACGAGAGGAGTAATAGTTCAAAAAATTCATGCAGCCGCCATTGTATCCACAAATCGCAAGATATTTAGCAAGGATATGAGTCACCTAAAATTGTGCGTGAGAAGGTTTGATATGCTGTATCAATCTTGTCAGTATAAAGAGTAAGAATAATGTCTAAGATGACCTACACCGTAGACGACTGCAGTGATGTTTTTGCTGCTATGTATAATATGAAACCATTGAAGATAACTTTGCCTGCACAATCTTGTAGCCATTGGTACCCTCACCTATCTCATTCCAAAAGACAGTTTTATTATTAAGTAAAATCTTGGAGGCTGGAGGCAGCCAGATGGTGATGTAGCTCGTTTCATCACCATTGTCCGCAGACAATCTGAAGACAGGGAATATAAACTCATTCCTCTCAGCATCGCCGTAAGGGGGAGTAAGAAGCATTGACGGATTACGGTATCTACCCTGCTCAATTCTATCTTTTGAAAATTGAGCTACGAGGATCCCCTCTGATGAACTTACGTTCAGTACAGTTGAAGAATTTAAAACTTTTACTTCTCCTTTGCTCAATGAAACCGAAATTGTGACTCCCCGTACCATCAACATAGGCTAATTTGCAATTATCATGACTTGGCAGTATTTTCGCAGTAAATGGTTGAGATTGAGGGGGAAATGGAACCAAGGTAAAGTGTCTCCCCCAGTTTTTGATAGGTGGTAAGCATTTGTTAAAGGAATCTATATGATTGGTCTTTGGATTTGGTGATGTATCTGCACTATTCCCAGCTATGACAAAAATTGGCTTATCTGCTACAATGTATGTTCCTGCTAAATCATATGAGCCACCGAAATAAAATATCTCATATTTGTTAAGGTTCAATGTTCTGTTAATGTACACCCCATTAAAGCTGATGTTTGTGTGGTCCTTTGTTGCAGCAACACCAACCTGAGATTTACCTCCACTCTGGTGTGTAATCACCCAATATTCTGTTCCAAGATCTACAGTTGCTCTAACACGGAAAGCTGTCGCACGTTGGTTATTCGACCCATGACACCGGTGATGACAGTAGACTACCACCTCCTCATCGGAAGCAATCACCACAGCTGTGTTCACCTTTTGGTTCAACTCACTTTCACTTGAAACAGCAGTCAGAGGTACTTCAAAGGTCTCACCGCTCCCAGGATAGAGAGAAAACGTTTTGTTAGGGATATCGATTAAAGGGAAGGAGATGTTTCCCGATGTTCCCATGTCAGAAAACTTGGTTCCGATGAAGATCTCTGTGGTTGGTTCATTACAGTTAACAGCAAAGAAAGTGAAGATGAACTTTTCTGGGATTTCTTTAGAAGCTGCATTGTAATGATAAAATATCAGCGTAGGTTAAATTAAAAACAGTGGTCTTATTTGGTGATTTAAGCTACTTCTCATATTGACATCATTCAAGAAGAAAATCCAAAAGTAAACTAATGCAGTAAGTCAGCTCGGTCATAAGTGTTCTTAAATTAGGCATGTTAAGTGGTGCAGCGTATGAAGAAAATAAATTCCAACTTCAGCTAAAATAGAGCAATTAGAATACACAAGAGGACTTTCAAAAAAGAACAACAGGATGTTGGCAGACTTGGACCAAATTTTCGTAATAGTCTAAGAATGTTTAGGTGGACTCCACCCACGTATTTTGTCGTAAAACTTTCCCCGAATAGAAGGCATTAAAGCCTTGCCAAAAGGGGGGCTTGGGGAGGTTTGTTGACAACATACTCTTCTCTAAGACAACACACTCTCCTCTTTCACCTAACCAAAAACTAGAATTCACTAAATTATGCCATTTTCCATCCATGTATGATCAGTTCCAAAAATATCCTAAAGACAGCACCATTTTGCATCTAAGCAACCTTAAATTAACAAAAATTTCTCAAAGGGGAGGGGGAAACCCCTCCCCTAAGACCCTCCCCCAGAACGGTACCTTTAAGTAGTGACAAAAGGATTCCACACTGCTGTGTACCATCGCAGGGACACTCACTCTCTTCTTTCTCCTTACCAAAAATTAGAATTCACTAAATAAGGATATTTTCCAGTCATATATGATCACTTCCAAAAATTCTCCAAAGATTGCACCATTTTGCATCTAGGCAACCGTAAATGAACAAAAATTTCTCAAAGGGGAGGGGGTCCCCTCCCCTTAGACTCCACCCCCAGGACGGTACCTTTATGTAGTGACAAAAAGGATACCACACTGCTGTGCACAATCGCAGGGGCACACAAAAATGGTACAATTTAAGCAGACTTGGGGGAAAACTGAGGTGGCATTATGACATCATCTGTTATGCCCCCAGTCACCAAATCCTGGCGGCGCCACTGCTTGTCGGTACTTTACATCGATAAGTGAGCAGTGACAATGGTTTGTGAATAACTCTAGTACAGGTCGAGTTGGTCAATAATTCAATAATGTAGATAGATGTTCGGGTGCATTCTACGGAGATCACTTCAGACACAGTGCATAAAACTTGACCTCCACATCTGCACTTCAACTGATATTCATCACTACCTATAACAACCCTTTCTGTTCTTTCCAAGAAATTTCTCATTCTCCATAATGTTTCCAAACGTTTTCCAACAGGTTACAATCAGATACGGACTAAAACTAGTTTTTTTTTGTATGCGACCAATGCTCTTTGACGTTTGACGTCATCATGCAGACTGCCCGTACTACTGTAACTAAAGCGCTGTAGTAGTTAGACCTAATTTGTGGGTATAGGGCACTTGACTTCTCTAGTGTTGTACTCCTAAAAGGTACTTGGATATCAGATAAATATCAGAGACAATTGTTATGGTTAAAACACGCTAACAATCTTTTGACAGTCATGGCAATGACTTGTCTAAATATGTAAGGTGAGTCTTGCTATAACTGGGAAATGCAACATTTGTGTTGTGAAGAAAAAGTAAAGATTCTCTACGGCAAAGTAAGGTAAGCACGACTGCTTATGTCCTGTAAAGTTGATATTAGGTCAGGGTATCCTGAAAGCATAAATGTCAAATGCGAACGTTTGTTCAGACACCAGTCTTCTAACTGAATGCATTAGCCAGTAATGTAGGTTTATAATAATATTTATGGATATATTGGTTTCCGTGACTACTTTGTGAACAACCCAAAACTGCAGAAACTTATTACGACAAGTGCTTTGTAAAATCGTTTCTTTTTGAGTTTTATGCCTATACCTGCTTATTTATTTCAAGTTTGATCAGTTAAAAAATATGTTACATTACCACCTTTATTACTTGTAAGGCTAAATTTAAAAACTTTAGACGGCGCTATGAGATGAGGGACCATAAAACCGCCCAAAAGGAAAATGAAATCCAACTGTTCTGTTCTTGCCTTTAAAATACATGTAATGCATTCCAATAAGTAACTACCTTTACAATTTGAAACTGAATAAGACACAAACTGGTGTTTGATCTTCACTTGTCAAAAAGGGCTAAAGTACACACTTTACACACTTTTTCAAGTAGCGATTTTGAAAAGGGAAGACTTAAAATTTGATTTGCTTGTAGATAGTTAGTGATTAATAATATTTACGATGACTATTGTTAATACAAACCCTCACCGCCAAAGCTGTAGATGAAGCAATGGGACCCACTGAAGGTGTTGGTAACCAGCTTTTACTATCAATGGGTATTGACATGCCAACAGTATCCTGCAGAGGGGGTTTGATCCGCACCTTCACTTTAATTAATCTTTGATTCCTTTCCATTACACCCATCTCTATCTTAGGTTAAGATTTGCCACATACTTCTCTGTATTCCGTGTGGGTCCATAACTTTTTTCAAACGGATAATAGCTTAAACCAGTTTCAAAGTATTTGATCTTGATTCCAGACTTTTGAGAATTGATGTAGTCAGATAGAATCTGCCTATGTAAGGACTCTGGTGGTTAAAGGTAAAGTATGGGTATTTTGCTTCATTGTTTCTATTAAGGGAAGGGAAAAACAGTTACTTTTTTTTGTAAAAAAAAAAACTTACCATCGTAGTTTTTTGGAGATTGTGGGATCTTCACAGGAATTTCTCGTATATAGTGAGGCAGATATTTGAAAGGACAAACATAATCTTTCAATTGTACCAACAAATTTGGGGAAACTATTTCATACATGATTGTTTAAATCATGTAACATTATGTTAACAATCACTTGTTTAACTTAAGCATAGTTTACCTGTGAAATACAATGAAATGTGTACTTTAAAAAATCAGTAGCCGTTGTGGGTGCGGAGGGCATTTGAGTGGTTATCGTCCATTCTAAACCTTGTCCTTGTTAGGCTAACAAGCCTATATAATGTCACATTAGTTTTCCCTATTCTGGAAAATTTGGTTTTCCCAACAAGGGAGAATCTCGTAAGAAAAGGCATTAACAAGCTAGTAATCTTCTCGTTGTTAGCAATTGTTTGTTTTGTTATTTTAAAATCGAGAATCGGTAATAGACATCTGGTAATTTTATCTACTAATATATGTGCCTTTAACATATATTAAAACGTGTACAAGACATACATATATATTGGCAGCATATTATTTTTAAATTATCAATGTGGTAAACACTACAACATTTACGTCAGGTATAAGTTAAATTCCATATGAAAGTTCAATGTATGTTACAATGACGATTTCATTAGTCACGTTAAAACCAACGTTCATTTCAGTCTTTTCACTGAAGTTCTTTGTACTTTACATACTTGTTTTTTATTAATACATCAAGATCAGGAACGAAAATATACAAAACCCCTTAGTATCACAAAAGAGAATGTGGCTCACCCAACGTCGTACTGACTGTTAAAAACTAGAATCGAGAGGTAGATCAACCGTTGGTGGTGTCTCATCTTTGATGGCAACTTGTGGTTCTATACCATGTATCAAGTCTGTCAAATAATAGTTCATGTTGCAGAAGGTCATTTGATACATACACAATAGATACATGCACAAACACACACACATTTACACAAACCTCTTCAATTTTTCGCAAACTGTTAAGCACTTCTTACCACTTTCATCGACCAAATAATATATATATATATATATATTTATCTATTTATATATAGATTTATATATATATATATATATATATGCAGGTACATCAAGAGCTTATTTCCAAAAGGTGCTAACTTAATATTTGTAAAACATGGGCATTGGCAACACAGCCTTTGGAATTTGCTCCTTATGGAAACTTAGTTGCTGTGGAATTAGTACCTTTTGAGAATAAATGCACACTTTGGGTACACAGTATGGTGGGAGGTAGTACTTTTTTTTAAAAATAAAAATGTTACAGCACATAACTGACCAGTTAACATTATGTTATGCTATAATAATTGCCTTTTCAGGAAAAGGAATTAAAGGGGGTCACACTACTGCGATTTTCTATCCTAATTCCGATCGGAATTTTTCTAAATATATATATATATACAAAATAAACAATATATATATATATATGTAGAAAAATATATGTAAATATACATAGAAAAAAATATTTTTATGGTCACGCTATATCCTTAACTGATCCTAGCTTGTTTTACAATTAAATGTTCTGCTACCATTATATAACTTATACCGTTCAACAGATCGGTATTTGTTCAAAAATCAATCCGATTTTTGCACGCGCATCCGATAAACGCTGTCTATCGATGTGACGTCATGAAATAATTAGTTTTCATTTTATTTTCGTAGTCCTCTGATGCAAGTCATATATTTACACAGACTGACAAATTTTTGGTTCTCTCCGACCAGGGTTGAAGAAGACTTTAACTAAACCTCAACAAAATCAAACCGTAATCCTACCCGAAACCGTCCTGGTGTGACCTGCGCTTTCGCTCCTTTTGGAAATGAGCTACCCATATATATATATATATATATATATATATATATATATATATATATATATATATATATATATATATATATATATATATATATAACCGCAAATTGTGCGTGTCCTAATAAAAATGTGTGAGAATTAAGGACGGAGATCGATGCCGTGACCCCCCATTTGATAAAAAGGACCGCCTAAAAATTTCATCCTAGCTACGCCCCTGAAATCAACACACAAGAATGGACTAACTTCCAAGACTTCCAATTTGTTATTCCCGACGGTGGTGGTCATATAGCCACCATATATATATATATATATATATATATATATATATATATATATATATATATATAATAAAAGAAAGAAAGGAATGCAATTATGAGCATAACTGGTTGATTTTAGGAGTATAAAAGTTTCAAAATGTTTCGAAAATTTCGGTCCCCCTGGGACCTTCGTCAGCGAGATCTTAAGGCAAAATGAGTACAATAATTGCACAAGAAGCTGCATGTAATAACCAACAAAAGAAGGGATTAAATTGTTTGCTGGAACGTGTACTGATTTAGAAGACCAAGGTCTTTGTTAAGTCCGGTGATGTGTGATTTAAGCTTCATTATCCAAACAAATTCGGTACGCTTTCGTTGTTCTGCGCAAATAAAGTTATTTGCAGTGAGGATTACTTTAAGATTTTCGATGGAATGGTGGGGAAGGTTAAAGTGCCCTGCTACTGGGAATCCAAGAGCATTGTCACGGATTGACTGCTTGTGGTTATTGAATCTTAGACGGAAGGAAGTCCCAGTTTCACCCACGTAGAGCTTGTCTGTACATAGATTACAAAGGAAAATATAAACAACATTACAGGAATCACAATTAAGGTTAGGGGGAATAATCGGAAAATTTATGTTAGGGATGTTGATACGTTCTTCAGTCGTAATATGCTTGCAGATTTGGCAGCGTTTTTATTGCAGTGAGTGATGCCTTTAGAGACATAGTCTGAGGTCAGTAATTTGGAGGAAGTAAGAAGTCTTTAAAGGTTAGGGGGTTGGCGCAATGCTAGGAGAGGGGGGTCGGGAAAATGCCCGAAAGGGCTGGATCGTCTTTGAGGGAGACAAAAGTTTGTTTTAAGGTGCTTGCAAGATTGGGAAATAGGGGATGGTACTTAAGCACAACGGATATACGCGTATTGGGGGTTTTAGTTTTATAGGATAAACTGTCCTCGCGATTAATTGAAGCAACTTTAGGTATACCTTGTTTGATAATGTGGATGGGGTAGCCGTTCGTTAGAAAGTAACCGGTGAGGGAAGAAACCGAACGATCGTAGTCAGCGGGGTCAGAGCAAATACGTTTGGTGCGATGACATTGACTATAAACTATTGACTTTTTAAGTTTTTGAGGGTGGACACTATCGAAATATAGCAAGAGATGTTGTCTGTGGGTTTGCAATATAGGGAAGTCGAGATGGTTCCTGCGTCTAGTTTTCCCAGTTCGTCAAGGAAAGCTATTTGATGGTTTGAAACCTCAAAAGTAAACTTAATACTATCATGGAAAGAGCTAACATGGTCATTAAAATGTTCAAGGCCATCCCTACCATGGGTCCAAATGAAAAAATATCGTCGATGTAGCAACAGTAATGTGATGGTTTTAAGGGGAAGCTAGATAGCATTCCAGCCTCGAGTTTATGCATGAAAATATTGGCATAACTCGGTGCCATTTTTGTGTCCATGGCGCATGGCCCTTAATTTGATGGAAGAAGTTGCCATGAAAAGTAAAATAATTGTTTTTGAGGATGAAGTTAATAATCTTGGAAAGGCCGCATGAGAGGGTTCTATCTGAAATGTGACCAAAAACAAAGTTCTTGCATGCAAGGATGCCCTCCTTATATTAGTATAATATTATATAATTAATATATGGAATATTAGTATACAATGCCGTTACATCCATGGTGAAAAGGAGAGCTTCTGTGGGGAGAGTAACTATTTTACAAATGGATCTAAGAAAGTGTGTAGTATCCTGTAGATAACTAGGAATTTTGTGAAGCAAGGGGTGGTCATATAGCCATCTATACAGCTTTAAATTTGTCAGAATGATTACACTCTAACTTGAAAATATGGCACTTTCTGGGGTTGACATCATCTACCACATTACCTATTGCTTTTGACTTGATTAATGGTTATGTACAGTGGAGTGAAATGTGATCTAAAAGAGTAGGAGACCTGAAAAGCAATGCTTGTTCAAGCAGACCCACAACGGTCAGAACGTTGGCATAAAAATTCCCACTTAATATTTAGAGAAACTTCCCAATCGCAGTGTAATTTCCACAGTACGTTGAAGTTGTGTACTTCATACATCATTTGAATGATAGCAACAGTCAGCAACAATATCTGGCGAAATGCACAGCGAAAGGCATTCAAATGTTTACAGTGAACTTAAATGAGCCGTTACTGGACTTGAGAAGGAGGAACAGGTCATGTGATCCTTGTCATCGTCTCAATTTGACGGTGAGAGGTAAAACGTCAAGAAAATAGCAAAATGCCGATATCAGTTGCTTTTAGGTGATACACAAGGCTATTCTTAAATTTCATGCAGAGATGAATTTTAGCTTCAGCAAGTTAGTCACTAATTGAACCCATCACGTTTTTTAGTTCGTTATACGTAGACAGAAAGGAAAACGAGTTTTGTGGCGTCAAATGAATCTACACATACTTTAACTTACCACCGATGTGAATGTCACTAGCACAACTGTAGCGAATGATTTTGTCGAGTTTAATTTCGTCTGTGTGATTACAGTCTCTCTTGTAGATATGGCGGTTTCTAGGGTCTATTTCGTCTACCACATAACATATTGGCTTCTCACAATGTCCTGAAAGTAAGATAAAAAACATATTCATCAACTAATTTTTTTTTGTATTTGAAAACGAAAGTGACAATGCACAGAATCGAAACATGTTTTTATACTGCTAGTTCGGTGTTACACTTAATTAAGAAGGTATCGTGGCGTATCAAGTCAGTTCTTTTATGAGACAAGGGCAACACATTCCAAGGACAACACATTCCAAGGACAACACATTCCAAGGACAACACATTCCAAGGACAACACATTCCAAGGACAACACATTCCAAGGACAACACATGACAAGGACAACACTTGACAAGGACAACACATGACAAGGACAACACATGACTAGGACAATACATGACCAAACACCTAGGAGTATACACGTCAGATGGGATATTGATAATCTTCTGAGCAAGACTACTTAACATTGTGACACTATTCTGGTCGGGTCCACCATAATAGCAAACAACACAAAAACCAAACACTTGAAATCCGAGAAGTCTTTTTTTTTATAGATTTTTGGGCAATGAATATTTAAAAAAGACAATTTAAATGTTTCCATGGATCAAACATCGTTTTCGAAAATTAAACTTTTATTTAGTCAAATAGTTGGATAAAGTGTAAGATAATATTATTAAAATAAAACTCTTTTCATTCCATCATATAGTATTACGAAACTTGTCAGACTGTCACTCTTGTTTAAAATCTTAACTTTTATTTGTTCAGAAATTTAAAGCAGGTGTTTCTTATGTTCTCTTCAGCACTTTCGGTCTAGCATGTGTACCTTAATGTTGTGACTGTCATTTCTGAAATCATCATACCATTGAGGATTCACTCAAAAGAAATTCACTGTAATTTTTGGCATTATGTCCAATTGTATCACTTGGCAATGTAAAAGCAAATGTTGGCGAATTTATCAGCAATTTCAAGAAAAATTGTACGTCTGAAACAAGCATCTTTCACAACTGTGGAAAAATCAAAAAGGCTCTCCGCGTGCACGTCCAAAGAGATACATAAAATGTGCGTTTGATAGTTTCTTTGTGCGTTTATCTTATTATCAAAAATTCCACAAGGACTTGTGGGTACAACAACCCCCTGCCCTTACCTAAACCATTTACAGATTAAGTACAGCACCCTCTCCTGCAAATACTCACCGTCTGCTAAAAGCAACGGAATGAGTTGCGCCACGGTTACGACACCGAGAAATATCCAAAATATGTGACGTTGCACGATTCCGGTGGGTGAGAAAGTATTCAAAGCCATTCCACCAAGAAGTGATGGTTACTAAGTAGACTCTTTCTGATTCCTAATCATGCACAAATCCGTATGTATGAATTAAAACGGAAAGAAATGTAAACGCACTAAACAAGCTTACCCTTGCATTGCTCAGATATTTTCTGAGGAAGTATTTTTGTATTCAAATATGAAAACATCGCAAAAAGAGAAAGGTGCTCGTACGCTTTCAATTTCGAAATGTAGAACACTCAAATTACGTTGAAGCACAGTTAATAAGAACGATTGCATTGTCAGGAAGAGTGATAATCAGTTTTCCTCTCTTTTAAACCCCTTATAAACCGAAGCTCAAGTGACGACTGTCTGTTCCGCAAAAAAATAAAGACGTAATTATTTACCAGCCCCTCACAACATAAAGTTAAGAAATTGTCCAGTTCTTCTCTTTGGCAACTGTAACTGGTTTCTGTTATGTTGGGAGGATAACTTTAGTATAAGATCTTAAGCACTTGTAGAGGAGAGTTTGCATATCAACTGATGACAAACCAGCAAGAAACGTACGAGCGCTCTGCTGCATAACTGATTAATTGGAGACAGTGGTGAGAGACTGGGCATAATTTCACTAAAATACTACCTAAAAGTGACTGCATCCGCACTGTTAAAAATGTCTGTAAAATTACAGAACAAAAAATAAAGTAATACAAAGAGATTAAAGATGAATCCTGGCTGCACTTTTGCTGTAATCTTTATGACATTGTATCTCTTTATTTTTTGTTCTGTAAATTTACAGCAATTTTTAACAGTGCAGTAACCAATAACGTCTCAAGGAGGTAGAGGACATAACTCACTTAAAAAAACACGTTTGGGCATACCAGTAACTTCAAAACATTTTCCAGTGCCAAGATCTTGACATTTCAGGAAATTACAAAACGGTGAAAACTAGGATGCAGTTGTACCTGCTCTATGAAGAGACCTAAATATATCTTGAGCACTAAACACAACACAAAAATCACATCTGCTTAAGAGGTTTGAGAAATAAAGTAATAGAAGAGCCGGATTATATGGAGGGTGGGGGTAGGACCAAGGATAATCTTTATGACATTGTATCTCTTTATTTTTTGTTCTGTAAATTTACAGCAATTTTTAACAGTGCAGTAACCAATAACGTCTCAAGGAGGTAGAGGACATAGCCCCACTTTTAAAAAAACATGTCGGGGCATACCAGTAACTTCAAAATATTTTTCAGTCCCAAGATCCTGACATTTCAGGAAATTATAAAATGGTGAAAACTAGGATGCAGTTGTACCTGCTCTATGAAGAGACTAAAATATATCTTGAACACTAAACACAACACCAAAATCACATCTGCTTAAGAGGTTTGAGGAATAAAGTAATAGAAGAGCCGGATTATATGGAGGGTGGGGGTAGGACCAAGGATAATCTTTATGACATTGTATCTCTTTATTTTTTGTTCTGTAAATTTATAGCAATTTTTAACAGTGCAGTAACCAGTAACGTCTCAAGGAGGTAGAGGACATAGCCCCACTTTTAAAAAAACATGTCGGGGCATACCAGTAACTTCAAAATATTTTTCAGTCCCAAGATCCTGACATTTCAGGAAATTATAAAATGGTGAAAACTAGGATGCAGTTGTACCTGCTCTATGAAGAGACCTAAATATATCTTGAACACTAAACACAACACAAAAATCACATCTGCTTAAGAGGTTTGAGAAATAAAGTACAGCAACAGCCGGATTGTATGGAGGAGGGGTTAGGACCAAGGATTAATTGGAAATAGAGATTACGAGCGCTACCAAGTTAATTAGTTACTGGAAAGCTTATTTGAGCTAGATTACTAGGATTCTGGGGATACTTGGCTCTAAGCAATAACCATACAATATAACTAAGTGCTGAAAGACAATATTTTATAAACATATTTCAACAAGTGTAAAGTTTATATTGCTTAACCTTTAATTACCGGTTTCAGTTATGTTATGAAAAAGTCATCCCTTTTAGTTTTCCAGTTCTTTTTACGTTTGTGACGTTAAAAGCGAGGTCACTAGAATTTACAATACTGTAGGTGGACAGGAGTTACATACAACAATTATGTTAAGGGCCCTCTAAAAACATTGGATACACAAGTCCGGGTCAATGTCCCCATCTTTAGGCTCAGATCAAGTAAACGGCTGGCATACTGGAGGGTGGTAGTTTGGAGGAAATCGAATTAGGTGGCGGAAAATGTACCGACGTCTCAGGTTTTCAAAACTATGAAGCTTGGCTTCTGAGCCATTGCACGTATTTTGACATGTGGAGCCCGTGGGCAACCTTAAGAAGTGGAGGCCCACAGCACCCCAGTGATTGCCTCCCCCTTTGGACTTTTTCGAATAATTAAGGATGCTTAGATGCAAAATGGTGCAGTATTTGTGATATTTGAAGTAAATTTATGTTCAAGAATTTTCATTACGGTATGTAAGCCTGTTTGCCTGCCCAATTTTCAGTACAAGTTAAACAGGTCCTACCACCTCTCTCAGTACAAATGAACAGGTTGCTACCAGCCCTATCGTGGAGGGTTGTTTTATTATTACACATAAAAAATTACTATAATTAACAATACTCACTTCCTTACTTCCTGTCTAAAACCTAGCGGAAGGTGATATCAGGCGCAGTGTCAGGGTGTGCTGTAACGTTTCAAAACCAACCACTAACCTAGTTCTAAAGAAAATAGACGTTGAGATTGATGACTTTAGATATTAGGCCAATCAGTTTTGTCTGCCGACGTGTGCTTTGCAATGGCAGGAAAACAACCACTTGGCTGTTTCTACCATTCACAAAGAGATACAATTACAATTGAATATTGGCTTGCGTATATAGATGACGTAAAACGAGCACAATATGATTTTGATTGATGATACGTGTCAGCCTACATTTTCCTTTTTTTTATTTTTTATTTTCCTTATATTTTTTCATAAAATATGTGGAGGCTCCTTGTTGTGGAGTCCCATTGGCAACTGCCCACGTTGTCCATTCCTAAATCCGGCCCTGTTCTGAGCCACAGTTCCAGCAGTGTTTTCACAATTGGAAAACTTCAATTGATGTAAAAAAGGCGGCCATTGTGTAAATTTTGAGCATTTATAGCTACCTATTATGTTGTTTCCGACCGCAAATGCTGACCTTACAAATATCATGGAGTTCCCACTTTTGCTCCAAAGCTAACATTATTTTCTAGCTTTCCTTTTATTCAATACTTTTCTTTGTGACATAAACCAACTTTGAATGATCTATTTTACTTGAGTATCCTTCTATTCAAGACGTTTATTAGCATAATCTTCCTGTATCTCTTCTTTTGCTCAGTCTATTTTTATCTTGGTTTCATCGCCTTGCCGGTTTTATTTACGGCTCGTCCTTTAAACCATATATTGTAAAAAAGTTATCGTAAAATGGGTCTAAAAGGACGCTTCACATGTCTTTAAAATTGCCTTGTGATATGTTACCTTGGCAACGTTGCCTTCAGTCGTAGATTAAAGAGCGCTTTCACAAGTGACACATCAAGTACCTACATGATGAACTGTGACACAAGCAGCGGCATAGCTAGGATGAAACTTTTAGGGGGGCCTAGTTATCGAATGGGGGTTCACGGCATCGATCGCCGCCTTTAACGGTTACACATTTCATTAGGACACGCACAGTTTTGGGGGACCTGGAAAACATCTGGCCCCCAAGCCCCCCCCCCCCCCCGCAGCTATGCGCCTGGACACAAATCTAAAATGTAAGGGTCATAAATCATCAAATCATATCGATTCTTCATTAGAGAAATGTTAAATCATCGATTTGACGATGAACTTTAAACTCCATATAAAAAATTCATTTATTAATGAAGGGAACTTAGACCGGACCTCGTGGACAAGTTCCTACGTGAGTTTCTCTTCCTGACAAAATAATGAGCCCTGTTTCTCCTACAAGATATACGCTTGAATACATCTGCCTAATATAAAGGAGCATATGATTTACCGTTAGTTATAAGCTAGACTCAATGAGCAACTCTATTACCGTAACGACAGGTAATTCAGTGTATTAAAAGAGGGAATACTTTCAGGAAGTGTTTGGTTAATTTAGAAGAATATTTTCTGTAAGAACCTATATATCATTGTAAAGAGCAAAGATGGGGAATTTCAATGAACGTTTTATTTTTGTAAACTAAATCATTATGTATGCAAATATGCAAATAATATGACGTCATACGGTGTTTTTTCTTTCCATAGAATATCCATACAAATTACTATTATAAGGTCAGCTGAAAGCTTCAGCTGAGCTTTTGCTATCGTACGCGGCAGCAAATGTCTGTCACCTCTCTGTCACTTTTCGACATCGTGTTTAAATGCGTGGCATTTCGCTATGTCTTCACAGAATTGATTGAAATTTGGCTGACGTGTAGGTGAGGAAAATGTCTTAATGATGCAATCGTTTTCGATAAATATAAACGTTATTTGACCTCGGGAGAGGGTTTTGTTTGAAAACATAAAATTTCCTTCTCTTCCTTCAATTGTGCACTAAATGAGCTGAAACGTTTTATATAGATAGTTTGAATAGTACTGAACTAAAGTTAAATTTTTTTATTTGTTATCATTATCATTTGATGACCCAAAAGAGCATTTTTGAAAAACATTTACGAATATTGTACATGTTTAAATGCAAAGAACATCGAGAATCCCAGTTGTTATCATTTGAGAGACTGTCTGCAACGAAACGAGGTGCAAAAGTATACTGAACGTATATATAATTGCACAGGAGGTTTCGTGCTTAATCGTGTGGAAGTGTTAACGCAAAGTGCAGTGTATCGACTTTTGAATTCCGTACGTGGGCTACCCCTCAAGAGAGGTTTTTTTTCGTAGGATGGAAATGGAAGAATCATGCCAATTAACGAATCAGCTTGGTCAAATTGGTCACACCCCTAATTCCAAAATAACAGTTTTTCGACTAATTTGTTGTAATTCTGACGCCGTATTATGAAAGAACAGGTCAAATGTCCCTTGTCCACGTTACCATAACCTTAATTTTTACCCTAACCATGATTTACATACAAATTTAACAAAAAAGATTTAAAAACCGATTTTTCCATCGTCATCCTACGGAAAAAACCCAGCACCCCGCAAAGCAAACTATGTTTGCTCAGCTCTTCGCTTCCCAAACCAGGGATATGACATGAATAAGGAATACACCGTACAGCCTGCTATGGAGGCGTTACGTGAACATGAGGTGCTGATCTCTTTCAGGCGTTTAAATAATAGACTAGCTAAATTGGTTGGAGGGTTAGGCCTACTCGAAAAGAAATGCCGGTCGTTTGAAAGTTGTGCAAGTTCTTGCAAATAAGTTGCCTTGTGCGAAACAGTGGTATAAGCTAAGCCTACACATTTTTGTGTTGAGGCAGAAACAAGTATTCAATTTAGCCTGATGTCTGAATGGTTTTAGGAGTTTGGCTTAAAGTTTAAAGAGAATATATGCAGTCGCTCAAAGTTTCAAGTTATTTGTAAACATTACCTTAATCTTTCAAATCTTCTTGTATCTCCTTTACAAACATTTTTTTAACATTTCTGGACAAAAAATATTTAGTATAAAAGGTAAACAAATGACTTATCCTTCCTTAATAGATAATTAGTTTATTTGTCACATGAAGGAAAGAAGCTACTAGTGAATTGGGATGCCGGCGCGGGGTACACTACTTCAAATTAAGGTGAATGTTGTCTAGGAAATGTCGTAAGGGGAAGAGGGACCCACCCCCTTTCTTTTAAAAAAAGAACCTAGCACATTGATTGAAAATACAATGCTTCATATGGTTTAAGCTTGACAGTAATTGTGCTAACATTCCCAAAACAATTTTCGATTTGAAAAGGAAAACGTGCTTTTTGAAGGCGTGTGCCATATGTCAGTCTCGGAGGCAGGAATTGTGCAGCTCAGGCTTCTAGCCAAGCAGTCCAAGGGGGCGAATCCCTCTTTGAAAGTTTTTCGCCTCTAGCAAGTTTCAAGTTGCCATCGGCTTAATTATTTGTATACATTTGGCCCCCTTAAAAATTTGTTATCCCCTGGAAGCCATTTCGCCCCCATTCAGTACCTTGTCAGGCTACGAGCCTGGTGCAGTCACATGGACGTCAGCTCTGTAGGAACCGCCTCGGTCTTGTTCTCCGTTGCCGAAAGCCCCACCAAGTTGGTAAGGGGAAGCCATGGGGGATGATATTTCAATCGCCTTAGACTTAGTATACGTGTGCATATATTCCCAACGCTCTCTACGAACGTAGTTATCCTCCGGCCTGTTGCGACACATTCACCGGTCCTAAAAGCGACCGACGATTTATACCTGGTAGATCCTAATCATAAAACACTCATAAACATTCATAATTTGTAGACTAACATCTGTGCAGTATATAACGTTAACTTAGTGTACCAGATTCGGTCTTTCAGAGACTTCAGGAGTTCAATACGTATTTCATTGCATTTATATTTATCTCTCTCTGTATTCTAACGTACGTATAAACAACATGAGTTACAGACCTAACCGAAATATTGACTGCAGACTTTTAAGTCAACAGGAAAAGCTGAGCTTCGGTAACATTGTTGTGTTTGTTTTTAATTTGTGGTGCAGGTGATTGTTTGGCTTAGTTTTCTTTTTCATTTGATACCAAACTGGAGGAAATTGGATCAAACATGAGGAAAATATGCCCATTTTACTCTTTCTTTTTATTTGTTATACAGCACACACTGAACTACACGTACTGACCTATTCTGACCTATATAGTGCACACAGTACACAGTGCTCGGTGCTCAGTGAAACAAGAGTGGCTTTAAATGAACATTTTGGTGAGTGAAAAAGTCGGAGGGGTGTTTTGGCTTATAGTTTTTGATGTCGGGAGGAATTTTTGGGTCAGAAATGTATATTTTGGACCAAAATTGACGCATTTTTGAAAACCACATTCGTATAGATCTCTGAACCACTCTAACTCACCCTAACCTTGCCATTTATGAATTTCTGTTGGTGTCTCTATGTGCAAAATTTTGTAACAAACATTTTGGTATTAAAATAGAAAAGATCGAACTTTCTGTTGTTGAGTTATCATTTTGTACGGGGTCGGGCATTTTGGGTTGAAATGTAGATTTTTGACCAAAAATGATGCATTTTTGAAAATTATACTTGAAATGTCTCTAAATTCCCTATACCTGGCATCTAATTACCCCTTTTGGTGTTTCTTTAGGTTCTAAGGTATTCAGAAAAAGTGAGTAGGGTGACCTTTCCTTATTGCCTGAACAATTTTTTGGAAAATATGACGTCATTTCAGCAATTTTGGGCATTTGGGGGCATTTTTTGAATGTAAACAACTATTTTTCGATATTTTGTGAAAAAATCCCCCTAAACATCCCCCTTCCAAGTGGCGGCATTCGATAGATCTTATTTGTTGACTTCAGTTCATTTTGGTGGTTAAATGAAGGCTAGTGGATGTGGCATGAGAAAGTTATGATTTTTAAAAAATGCTACGTCGATTCGATTGACTCAGTCATGCAGCTGTCGTAAAAGGATTAAAATAACTTTTAACCTAAATGGCATAAACAGTTGAGCAAACTTTTTATAAAACAACCGATATATCTCACAAATATCCTCTTATTTCCCTTCAACAATCTTTCATATGCTAGAACATAGATATTGCATGTTCAACGTAAACCAAGGATTTACTCTGCACGTAAATTTCATAACTCAGTGGGAAACATATTGTCACATGATTCTCAAGAGCCATTCATGACTAGCATACCCGAGCATACTAATTAAAATTGGGGGCGTCTGCACTTTCCCTATAAATCAAATCTCACTTTTCTTCTTGAAATCTTAATTTGTTTCTAAGGTAGAAAACCTAAACGAAATGAATGTTTAAATGGAACTTTCAGGTCTAAGGTGTGTCATTTCCCCTACCTGGTAGACATTTCTAGCGAACATTTATTTGCAAGGCTTACGCTACTGCGCTACTCGCCAGTGACTACCCCAGTGGCGAACTGAGAGTGCTAGGAAGAAGCCCGCAACGGCCATGGGGGATACAAGACAACAGCCGAAACTTCAGTAAATAATTGAAATTTCAGATCATGTTATCAGTCCAAAGTTTTACCAAAATATAACACCATTTTGGATTTAGGAAAACTTAGAGCACTAAGGAAAATTTGTCAGAGTAGAGTGTCATCCCCCCTCAGGCAACATCACCGTCGATCACACACTATCAAAACAGAGACAATCACTAAATAATACTGTTAGCAGTACTTGATGAGGCTAGCTACTGACTTATCAGTTAATTCCTTGACGTACGCAGGCAAGGAATCTATGCGATGGTGATGTCGTGTGTGTGTGCGTGTGTGAGAGTGTATGGGTGCGTGTGTATGTATGTGTGTGTGTGTGTGTGTATGTGACGCCGAGCTTGTTTATCATGTTTAGAGAAAGAACTCTATTGTTTTTGGTGGCCGTCAAAGGTCATTTGAGGTCACCATAGGTCAAATACCGGAAACTTTGTAAACACGATATCTCAAGATAGCAATGGCCGACACTTTTCATATTTGGAATACAGATTTTTCATTTCAAGAGAAAGAAGCCTATTGTTTTTGGTAGAGGTCAAAGGTCATTTGAGGTCACCGGAGGTTAATCTGCGAAAACCTCGTAAACGGCTAGTAAACACGATCTCTCAAGATAGCAATGACCGACACTTTTCATATTTGGTATACAGATATGTCATGTTAGGAGAAACAACCCTGTTGTTTTCGGTAGAGGTCAAAGGTCATCTGAGGTCAGCAGAGGCTTAACTGAAAAAACCTCGTAAATGGCTTGTAAATACGATATTTCAAGATAGCAATGACCTACACTCTTCATATTTGGTATATAAATTTGTCATATTGAGAGAAAGAACCCTATTGTTTTTGGTGGACGTCAAATGTCATTTGAGGTCATCAGAGGTCAAAGACCGAAAAACTTCAAATTGGGATATGTCAAGATAGGAATGGGGGATATAGATTTGTCATGTTGAGAGGAAGAACGCTATTGTTTTTGGTAGAGGTCAAAGGTCATCTGATTTCACCAGAGGTTGAACTACAGAAACCTTGTAAGTGGCTTGTAATCACGATATCTCAAGATAGCAATGACAGCCACTTTTCATATTTGGTATATGGATTTGTCATATTGAGG
Source organism: Holothuria leucospilota (assembly GCA_029531755.1). Lineage (NCBI taxonomy): Eukaryota > Metazoa > Echinodermata > Holothuroidea > Aspidochirotida > Holothuriidae > Holothuria > Holothuria leucospilota. The sequence goes on from JAIZAY010000379.1 coordinate 40,320, forward strand.
GAAAGAACCTTATTGCTTTTGGTGAAAGTCAAAGGTCATTTGCGGTCACCGGAGCTAAAAGACCGGAAAGCTTGTAACCACAATATCTCAAGATAGGAATGAATGACACTTTTCATATTTGGTGTAGAGATTTGTTATGATGTAAGGAAGAACACTATTGTTTTTGGTACAGGTCAAAGGTCATGTGGGGTACCAGAGGTCAAAAAGCAAAATTCCCCAGGAATTCCTAAGATTGTGTTCTGGGGTCACAAGAGGTCAAAAGGCAAATTTCCCAAGAATTTCCAAGATCATCATCTGGGGTCACAAGAGGTCAAAGGCAAAATTTTGAAGAGTTCCCAAGATCAACATCTGGGCTTGTCAGAGGTCAAAAAGCAAAATTTCCCAAGAATTCCCAAGATCCTCACCTGAGGTCACCAAGGGTCAAAAAGGAAAATTTTCCAAGAGTTCCTCATGATTGTTTTATTGGTCACCAGCGGTCAAAAAGGAAAATTTCCCAAGAATTCTCAAGATCGTCATCTGGGGTTACGAGAGGTTAAAGAGCAAAATTTCCAGAGACTTCCCAAGATAGTCATCATGGTTAACAAAGGACAAAAGGCAAAATATCCCAAGTATTCCCAAGGTTGTCATCTGGAGCCACCAGAGGTCAAAAAGCAAAATATCCCAAGAAGTTTCAAGATCCATGATCCATTGGAGTTGAACCCCTTTCAAGACACTTCCGTTTTCTTTTTTGTTATATTTGGTGGTGTTCAAAGGTCATGTGAGGTCAGCAGAGGTCAAATTGTTAAAACATAAAATGATGTAGTTAAGAAAGATAAATTTGAGGGATAAACCTCAGTGCAACAAAGCATCCCCTTTCGGCAAGGAATCGCCAAGCCTTTGGGCTCCCTGGTTGTTAACCGAGGCATTCACAATCACGAATATAAAACGGAAGGGAAAAATTCCCAAGACCTGGGCTGAGAGGGATCAAACCTCAGATATATCCTACCTCACGAATGAAAGACGAGTGCCTTGTCCACTACGCCACATTACGTTATCGTTTCGTTAATATATAAACAGTAGAGCATCGTGCGGACCGGTGAATCAGTACAGTAATGGTAATAAATGTAATGGAGTTTTGCATCTGGAGGGTAATTTTTATTCTCTTTAAAAATGGCAATTGCTCTCTCGGAGTTACTGGGCCTACTTGCACGATTTACCTGGGGATCGTTCACTAGTTTGGCAATCGCCCTTCTTGGAGACTCCGGCAGCATAATGGATGGCATGGATGTAGGCTGAGGAAATATTGAAGCTATTCTTCATCTGAAAAATATTCCTGTGTGGTAGCACAGAAAGCTAGGATACACGAACCTGTTCTGTGCCGTAGCGTTTCACAGTCATGGTAAAAGATACTAAGTATTTTAAACTGAAGCAAGTCAGTTGAGCTCTCGCGCTGTAAGTCGTTCAGACCTTCCCTATGCATCATGGGTGCGAGCGAGTTTTCAAAATTCCCAAGATCATCTGCCTAAAAGTCCCAAGATTTCCCAAGGTTGACTAGAGCGTGCTTTGGACTATGTAAACAGCATCATGTAGCAATCAAAGAGAAGAAATTTAACACAAGCTTAAAGAGGGCCATTTACCTCCGTCAGCACGATGATTACCTGTTAACGTATCATGTAATGAAGAAGGTTCTACAAGGCAAAAATGTTTGAAATTGGCTTATATTCCCAATATATTCTGTATAAGTTGCATCGTAAATTCTCCACATTCCCACGTTAAATATCTACTCGAATTTGCAAGTTTGTGGAGTCAATCTGTAGATTCCCAACATCTTGGAAAAATTCCCAAGCACTGCTATCACTGATATGAATATGGAATTACCGTACGTTACGGTTACATAACCTACACCTTAGGAAACCCTAGTTTTGTACGAAATACTCTAACCCAAAGCCGTATTTTGTGATTACTGTGATTTCATTTTAATAATAAACTTATATTTGTGTTCACTGGATTCTTTGAAACTAGTTTCGTGATATCATTGCTTAGTTCTTAATCTAAAACAGTACTGTCGGGGGAGGGTGAGTAATTTGTTTAGGGCAACAGTCTGGAAAACGGTAGAGAGGCCTGGAAGCTAGGATTAAGCCAGTCGCTCAGGAGCAAGAAAAGTATAATTTTTTCTCTTTCTTCAGAATATTTACAATCTTATTTTTGTCACTTAACTTGCATAGAATTAAGTTTGAAAACATTACAATGTTGTGCAAGAAGTACAGGATAGAACAAAACAAGAAAAATATCAACATATGGGATTTAATGACTGTGGCAAGTCTAAAACACGCCTCCTATACTTTGCTATTCCCTCGTAATAAAAACGGTAAGGATTTAAGGTCTGGAGTACTCCCTTGGGAAAGTTTCAAATTACGCTTAACACTGTTGTTAGATGCGATTTCCTGAAATCTAAAATCAGGATTATCACTGAGGGGATTTTCCTGGCATTGTAAATCATCATGCACATCATGAACTGTCAGTTGACTCTTTACAGAAAGCTCATATTGTCCAAATAGCAGCTCTTTCCTTTGCAATGAGTCTTTTTGCTCTGCCATTTTAGCCAAAGGCCAGCCAGTAATTACGTTGCTGTTAATGTCAAAATGAACAAGATAGATTAGAGAGAAAATAAAAGGATGCCAATAAATCGGATTCCACTACTCTCAAGCCATTCCCACCCACCTCCATTCCACCTTTAATCTCTTTTCACATTCAAGTTTTTCTGTGTCCGGCGTGGGATTCCACAGGGTGTCCACAGAGACTTTTTCGAGAAGCATTGGCCTGAGGGCAGAACCACCACAATCTGGACGGATCATTCATTGGCTAGAACTACACCCTTTCCACCATAAAGTGTCAATAGTCACCATCATGTGAACATCCCATGAACTAGTTCTTAAATAACAAGATTACAACATCTTAATGGAAAACAATGTTGGAAGTAGCAAGCGAGTAAGGGCACGGTAAGAATTTGAAAAGGGCGCCAAAACTCGATTGAGGGGCGATCTCTCCTCGGCGAGCTTTATGAAACCTCCGCCACTGGCCATCTTCAAAATAGGCTTATTGAAACCTAGGCTTATTGCAATTGTTTAAGAAATACAACAATTCAACACCTGTAACAAACGACTGCCTACACTTTACGCAGATGACTAGAATTAGGCCTAGAATACTGATATTCGACATCTGGAAAAGCCCTACATTCCTCAGTCATAACAAAAACGCTATTCACTATACTTTTGGGTTTACCATGGATAAAAGGTAATAAAGGGGAATTTGGTATGCGAAACATTCTGTTTTAAGGAAAACACCAAATATTCGGTCGCAACAGTTCTAAAACTACCATGGGTAAGTTGACAGTGTAAGACCAACTTGCCATTTCAATTGCTTTTGCCATGATTGCAGTATATGGAAGTTGCCATGAAATTCTGAGGACATGTGAAAAAGGAAAATGTTTCAATCGTTGTGAAATCCAATCCAACCAGGAAATGCACAAGAGACTCTCTTGTTAATGTATGAAGTGAACTCTGCTCTTATTCAATAGACTTATTCATGTTTACAAAAAATGACGTCACGGCTGGTCGGCAAAAAAAGTTGTTAAGGCGCCCTCACACTGTCGTCACAGTAAGTAGTAGATTCCAATTCGTCTACTTTCTGCGTGCAATCGTGCATGCGTTTACACGCAACATTTACTATACACGCCTGTGTTCTTGCTCTTGCTCTATGCCAACCAATGCCAAGAGTGACGTAGCCGTGAATAGCTTAATACTGCGGAAAACTAATAGATGGTTTGTAGTTTTTGTTAACGAGTGTATCGAGAACCACTACTACATACGATAGCCAAAGTTATGGAAGGCAGAATTTACGATAGTTAGATGTCAGCTTAGTAAGCCTTCCAAAAAGTTTTGAAACGTTGAGCTACAGTCTGATCATTTCTTTCATCTCTTTACACTTACAGTAGAAACTCTAACCACAAGGGGATCTAAAGTATATCACACATTCTTAGGCAACCATGTACTTTCTATTTTTGAACAAAGCTCGTGTTATATAGGCTATTATCATGACAGAAGTCTTGGGATATTAGGGGGTGTGGTGTTGCAGTAAACCCCTACCTGTAAGTAAAGAACACCTCGCTGCAATATCATCCGTTGTGAACAACTTGTCGTAAGTAACAATTTCAAAAAATATTATCAATTCAAACTGTAAAATTGTATATTGATTAAGGATTTTGCTATTCCAAAGAAGAACACTTGCACAAGTTAATAAATACATATATAAGAGTTGTGGTGCTCGACAAAAGACGGTGAAGTCTTCAAGATTTCTCTGGTAGTCGTAGCTAATTCATTTTATTGTGCGAGGCCGGTTCGAATCCCGGGAATCTTTTTAATACAAACTTTTTTGTCAAGTTTACAAATCATTTCCAAAATAAAATAACATTCTTTCTTTTGAATAATATGGTAAACGTAACCAGAATGCAAAATGCATTCAGGTTTCGATGAATTCATTTTAGTAAACCTTAACTTTTATTTAAAACTGCAGAAGCTATAAATAAACGTTTTGGATCAATGTGATGCATTCTCATACCATATAGGAGAAATTGCCATCATTCTTAACTTGAGATATCATATAAGCAAGGTTCTCAGAATTTGAAAAATGATGAGATGAAATGACTTCTCACCAAACACAATAACACATCAAACACAACAGTTTTGTACTAAATAGGGCAAAGAAGCCATTTTCAGTTTCTTAACCTTTCACGCATAAAATATCTGGTGACCTCGGATGGCATTTGACCTTCACAAAGTAATAAGGTTCTTCATCTTCGTAAATGCACTAACATGCTTAGAATGAAGGGCATCCATGCTTCCTATCAGGAAATATCATGTTTACAGGGTTTTCAAAGTTTGACCTCTGGTGACCTTGGATGACCTTTGACCTCCACCAAAATCAACAGCATTCTTTCTCTTTATGTAATGCATCTATAGGCTATGCTTAATACGAAAAGTATCCATGCTTCCTAACTTGAGATGTGGTGTATGTAAGATTTCCAGTGATTGACCTTCGATGACGCCAGATGATCTTTGAACTTCACCGAAAGCAACAGGCTCATTTCTCCTGACATAATGCATCTACATACTAAGTATGAATTAAGAGTATCCATACTTCCTACACTGAGATATTGTGTTAACAACGTTTTCAGAGTTTGACCTCCGATAACCCAAAATGACCTTTGATCTTCACCGAAAACTATAGAGTTCTTTTCTGGAAGTAATGCAGGTACATGCTAAGTATAAAGGGTACCCATGCTTTTTATCTTGAGATATTGTGTTAACAATTTTTTCAGCTTATAACCTTCTGTCACCCCAGATGACCTTTGACCTCCACCAAAAACAATAGTGGTCCTTCTCTTATACAGGGCATGCACATTAAGTCAGAGAAGTGTTGGATTTCCCTTCTTGAGATGTTGTGTTAGCGAGGTAGGCGTCACAAACATACACACACACATAAATACACCCGACATCATGAACACATAGGTTTCCCTTGTCATCGAAACAAATAATAATAAAAATAATAGTAAGAATGACTTTCTTAAACAAAGCGCCTTTCTTCACAACTCATATCATACTTTTTTCTAATCACAATCAGCTTTTCCTGTCACACCTTTGTTTGCCATTTAATTATGATATCAACCGATAATCCAAATTTTACCTGTAAGGTTTTACCCTTTACCTCACTACTTCGTCACCATCCCTTAATCCCTATTTCCCTTGGTAAACCTCACTCACCCCATGGCACCTTCCGCTCAGGGTACAGTTGAAATCCAGCCACAGCAAAGTTCCAGTAAGTCCTGGGGTCTTTTAGTTGTGAACATTAGAGAAAGCGCCCTATACAGTGCCCTGAAGTGTCATTACGTACGCGTTATAAATGAAGCAAATATAGAATAGAATTAACAGATGATTAGATTTGTAAGTCAATGGTGTTGAATGGAATGAAGTCAATGAAACACTGAACTGGTGCTTGGGAAGCTCCATGGCTCTCAAATCAGTTGTCACATTAATGTGTGAGGTTTCCAATAAATTATGTCATCTATCATGCAAATAGTTGGGCGTGGGACCAATCGACCGCGACTTTTTCATTTTTTGCGCCAAGGTTGTGTGCAGTTAATGTTGTTCTAGTAAAGATGTAACAATTTTCCTGTACAAACAAATGTAAAATGTCTTGATGCGTTACTTATACCTCAAAATATCTAATGCGGCACATATGACACTTGTCGAATCCCTATGGGTGCACCAGTTTGTATAAATATAGAACTCTCTGTTGCGTACACTTACCTTCTGCTAAAACCAATGGCGAGATTTGTGTCATAATGTCGCACAGTTCGATTGAAAGGAGATAGACTAAACGTTTGTATAAGACAAAAGCCTGGACTGAGCAGCAAATAGGACTCACAACATTAAAGTTCAATTGAAAAAAAAACTTTATTTACACAGATTTACTCTAATATTACGCCCAAGCGAAAACACCTTCAATTAGCTAAACCAATTAAATAACTTACTTGATACGAATAACTTAACCTAACTTAACTTATCTTGTTTCGGTCTTTTCTGTTGAGGGCGTCTGGGACTGATCGCGATTCGCGAAATTTTTTTTTTTTTTTTATCCAACTGTATTTAATAGTTTTCACAATTCACAATATACACTGTAAATCATTGTACATTACAAAATAATAGATACAAAACATTCAATTCGATGTCAACAAAATTTCCTAAGGTCTAAATGAAATAATTCTGTAATAGCTTCATTCTATCCAAAACATTGTTCTTTTTTAAAATATGCAGTTCAACATCCAGATTAAAATGAAACTTATAATAAAACTTAAATGCATCAGGGACTGTATTTTCAAATTTACAAGAGAAAATATAGTGCTTAGCATAGAGAATAAGGAAATTAATAGGGTGATTAATATTCGTAAAAAGACCAAGAAAGCAAATATCTGCTGCACAGAAATTGTAACCATTCCTGATAAAATTAGTGGATACTTCATCCCAAAATTTTTTGACATGATTGCAATCATAAAATAAATGACAAAGGGTTCCTTCTTCTGTGGAGCAGAAGGAACAGAAAGGTTCAGACAATTTCATTTTGTTAAGCAAATAGTTAACTCCTAGAATTCTATGTAAAAATCGTACTTGCAAATAAATAACTTTCATGTTGCGAACGGCCTTAAAAGGTAAAGAAAAAATGGAATGCCAATTAACGTTATTACAAAAATTACATTGATTCCATTTCGCAATGGCTGTCGGGGGAGTGGAAATTTTTTCTACCAAAGTACGATAAATAAATCGAGATATTTTGGGGTTGATTAAAGAAGAAATAAATATATTCTCACTTCGACCAACAGTAGAGGGATCAGAGCACGCATAACGCCGCCACTCATTCGGAATAGCTTTTAAAATACCAAAATAAAGTATAAATGGGAAGTGGGGCACATTAAATTTGTTCTGAAAATCAATGTAAGATAGATAGGAACCATCAGATCTATAGAAATTTTTAACGTACACAATATTTTGATCACAGAGGCCTTGGTGGAAAACAATCTTATCATCAATTAATATGAAAGCATTATTTAGGATAATCTCTTTCTCAAACCCTTCCGTAGGAGAATAGAAAATGTTCTCCGCCCAGGCCTCTCAAATTTCTTTACAAAACAGATGGTTTATTTTGGAGACGACATGTTTGTTGATATTACATTTAAACAAAAAAGAACGGCCAAAAGGTCGAAGGTGAAAATCAAGAAAACATTTCCATTGGCAGTCTCTGCCATCTATGTAACGTTTAACCCAGCTGCATTTCAATGCGTTGATAAAAGACAGTAAATCGACCATATTAAGACCGCCCGAATCAATGGTATTTATTACAGTAGCACGCTTAATTTTATCAATCTTACTATTCCATAAGAAGTTTGTATAAACACTCATTTACTTGTACCAAAAAATCAGATGGTGGATTATTCAAAACGGTAAACAGGAATACTAACTGGGAAATAGCAAAAGTTTTAATCACAGTAATTTTACCAAAAGGGGTAAGATCTCTAGATGACCATTGGTTTAGCAGCCTTTTTAATCGTGACAGTTTTGGTAAGAAATTGAGCCTAAAAAAGTCATCCTCATGGTTAGAAAGACAGATACCAAGGTATTTAATTGGCCCAAGTGAAACGGGAAAACTGAGGTCAGAAAAATATCGTGGAGGAGAGTTTACGTAATCCCCTAGTGGAAATAGAAAAGATTTTGCAAAATTAATCCTAATGCCCGAAGCAGTAGAGAATGCGTTTAGTATCTTAATAGATTCGGTTAATGAATTGAAAGAGCCATATGAAATCAAAACCGTATCATCTGCATACTGAGTGATTCTGATATCTGTTCCTGAAATATTTATACCTTGAATACCATGGGCATTCACAATCATTGCAGTAAGAAACTCTGTACAAAGAATGAATAAGTAAGGGCTGAGCGGACAGCCTTGACGCACACCGCGAGATATTTGAAAATACTCAGACAGATGGCCGTTGTTAAAAACACAAGAAAACAAATTCCTGTAATAAGCATGAATCCAATTAATGAAATCAGGACCAAAGTTGAAATAATGCAAAGTCTGTGTGATAAAATTCCATTCAAGAAGGTCAAAAGCCTTTTCAAAATCTAAGAAAATTAAGGCACCATGAATATTGTGTGTATGACAATGATTAATAAGGTCAATAATCAATCTTATATTTTCACCGATATAACGGCCCTTTAAAAAACCCGTTTGCTCATTACTAATTAAATCAGGGAGTACCTTGTTCAGACGGTTAGCCAGGCATTTTGCTCCAATTTTATAATCTGTATTTAAAATAGCTATCGGTCTCCAGTTTTTTAAGTAATTCGGATCTTTTGAAGGCTTGGGAATCAAGGAAATAACAGCTCGACCTTGTTCATCAGAAAGGGAACCCTTTGTAAAAGCAAAATTAAGGGACTGAACAACAATATCCCCTATATCCTCCCAAAAAGTTCTATAGAATTCAACTGGTAAACCGTCTGACCCAGGCGTTTTATTAAGATTCATTGAAAAAACAGCTTCACGGCACTCATTCAAACTAAAAGGACCTTCACATATATACACTTGATTCTCAGTGAGTTTTGTATGCTCAAAATGAATATCATTAAAGAAAGATAATACATCATCATTGTTAATATGCGACGTATAAAGGTTACTATAAAAGTTTTTTGTTTCACACAAAATATCATGCCAGCATGTCAGCCTCCGAACCATTTTCAGAGAATAAAGTATTTATAGAATTATTGGTTTTATTCCTGCGTTCAAGGTTTAAAAAGTAGCGAGAGTTTCTTTCACCATACTCATACCAACGAGCTCTCGACCTTATTATAATACCATGGAGCTTATAGTCATAGAGACGTTCCAGCTTAGCCCTAGCCAAATCAAGAGACGACTTAATGTAATCAGTAGGGTTGGAACAAAACAATTCTTCAAGATACGATATCTCCTTCAATAAACTGACCTCGTAGTCTTTACGATTCTTTGCAGCTACCTGTGAATAATGGATGCTTTTTGATTTAATTGCAAATTTAACATTTTCCCAGAGATCAGAAGCATTTAGATGGGAATGATTGCTAATAATCTGTGCTACAACACTCTTTACTTGATCAATAAAATAACGGTCCTCCAGTAAGGACACGTTCAACTTCCAGTATCCTCGTCCGCGTACACCCGAAGTACTCTTTAAGCATAACGTAACACATGAATGATCAGATTTAAAAATTGAAAAAAGCATCAGCACTATCAACTGTAGGAACAAGGTGAGGTGAACAGAGGAAAAAATCAAGTCTACATCGTATACCAGAATCGTTAGATGAATTCCAAGTGAATAGACTACCCTTGGGATTGCGTTGTCGCCAAATATCAACAAGATCATAAAAATCCATGAGGCGGATAACTTCAGAGCGGGCATTAAAATTGGTTCTTTGTAAACCACCCTGTTTATCTAATTGTAAATTAAGAACAAAGTTAAAATCCCCCGCCCATATAATAGAAGAACACTGAAAATTTTGCAAATTTTGCGAAATGTAGTTAAAAAAACGTGGGTCATCAATATTAGGACCATACACGTTAATTAAAGTAAAAACGTTGTTATTCAAGCTAACCTCCATAATAATAAATCGACCATTTCGGTCTATTTCTTTCTTCAGCACAGAGTAAGCCAGGGTAGGCTTAGTAAGTATGGCAACACCTCTACTGTTATTATCCCCATGAGATAAATAAAGCTTACCGCCCCATTCACTATGCCAATAAGAGTAATCATTTGGCAAAGAGTGAGTCTCTTGCAATAAGATAAAATCATACTTATGCGTATGAAAAAAAGCAAAAGTCTTCCTCCTGATTTTATAGTTTCTTAAACCCCTTACATTGAAAGAAAGAAATTTCAAGTCAGCCATTGCATCTAGATGAATGTTTAGATAAATTGCTCGAGCTGATCCATGTAATAATTTTGAAAACGTACAACGAATTATAAACGGGTATACAGTTGGCATTCAAGGAAATAAGGGAAAAAAAGAAAAACAAAGTCATAGAAAGAAAAAAAGGAATTCTAAACTCCGCCAAAAAGATGAAAGAATCAAGGACAAAGCCTAGACGGAGAACATAGGGTCGAGAAAAAACAAAGACCCACAGAGGGAGCAAGTCAATGGTTACCAGCACGGTCCAAATGCTTGTAATGTCGGCATGGAATGAACCACGGGCTGCACACGTAGGATCGAATGAAAGGTAACTAAAAGTATCACTACACGTCATACTTCTAAGTAAAAAGTTCAAACCACGAGAGGAAACGCTACTTGAAGAACCAAATCGTGCAACGGTGTAATGGATCAATTGAACGAGTATGGTTTACCATCATTACTTCGCCATCTGCCGGCGAAAAAAACGAAGTTTCACACCTTGTTCGTATAACTCTTGTACCATCTTGGAGTATTTTCTCTTCTCCTTTAAGTCAGTACGAGTGAGATCGTCTACAATGAAATAAGGTTTGCCAGCGAGAGAATTTCTACATGACTTCATGATAAAGACTTTATCTTTATAAGAGAGGCAACGTACCAGAATATGAGGTGGTTTCCCTGGTCTATCTCGTCCATCACGATGACACCTCTCTACAGAAATATTTGGTGCATTCTCAAAGTTTGGAAGGACAGTTGAAAAAAAGATAACTTCACAGTTCTCATTTACAGCAGTAGGGATTCCGACAATACGAAAGTTGTTACGACGTGACATTCGTTCTAGTTTGTTTATTTCTGCATAAGGGGCACGCAAGGAATGTTCAGTAGATGTTACCTTCTCTGACAGTTCTTTTATACGATTATCATTTTCTTTCATAGTACCCTCCAACTCGTCTATACGTTTGGCCTGAAAATCAACGGCATTTCCCAAATTTCTCTCAAGATCTAAAATACTGTCTTTAAGATCTTTTAACGACTTTTCCAGCACCTCTTGAAAGTTTGAAATAGCGTCACGCCAGCCACCTTGATCATCATGCGTTAGGCTAGGTTCACGTACAAGGGTGTGGCTGCTAGCCAGTGTCCTTTGCTTAGAGCCTCCAGGCCTCGTATTATAAGGATTTGACTTTGAACAAGGTTTATGTCTCTCCTTTCCAGTAGGTGTAGCCATGTCCAAAAAAATGCAAAAATACCCCAAACAGACTTTCACACGAATCCTTTCAGTATAAAAGTACGAAAACAGAGAAAATTTAGCAGCCCAATACGAACAGTGAGACTAGCTTTTCATGCCGAGAGCGCCCTCTCCAATTCGCAAAACTTGAAGTCGGGTGCGACTGTGTAGTTTTTTCTAGCTAACGTTGGCTCACGACCGTCCCACGTACAAGATAGAACCTGGAAGATTCATCTCTCCAACTTTCGCGGTTTTGACCTCTAGAGGATGAATGCTTTCCATTCGCAAGTATTTTCCTCAAGTATACTATCTGGGCTTATCAGTCAAATGAATAACATCCTCTTTCCTCCAGGCGTATAGGTGACGGATCCCGCATATTTAGTTCAATAACAGGTATTCAGTCAAATAGCAACACCGGAACATAACGTGCAGATTCTTATAACATCTGGTTTCAAGTTCAGGGAGTCATTCCATAATATAGAAACATTTAATGCCATAGAGAGAACATGGGAAAACAGGAGTTCTTTTTCTTACTGAAGAGTGTAACATACCGAAAGGACATGTCAGAAACGGCACAGGCCTCTTTTAATTACAATTACTGTACATGGAAACGGCATGCATAGTAACGACTTAGTTCAGTGTCACTTCGATTGACTACAGAGGGTACCAGAATGGCTGACATACATACGGTTAAACAGTCCACCATTGTACCAAAACACGAGAAAATAACGACACATTTCAAAACATTTCGGACGAGAGATAAACAATCTCGTTGTTT
>JAIZAY010001467.1:0-14829 GCA_029531755.1 Holothuria leucospilota
ACCTACATGCACTTGTAAAATAACATTCGTTACCAGATCTTGGCTGCATGTATTTGACTGTAAAATTACAACATTTTTACAATTTTGCCACCGTAAAAACACATTGTTGTCACTGTTACTTTACCGCCGTAAACCTGCTAATTTACAGACCCACCTCTGTTAATTAACACCCATTCAGTAAGATCACGGTCGATGGGTAAACTGTTAATTAACTGTGAAATAAAACCTGTAAAAAAACGTGTCAGTGTTTTTTTACGCACAGCAGTAAAAAAACGTCGGGTACCGGAATCCCCGCTGCCGGTATTTTACCGTAAAATTACAACTTTTTTTTTAACAGTGTGACACTACAAAGTTGTGTATCCCACTCAAGAAAGCTGGCCTATTTGGATTTCTAGAGAGGTACTTAGAGCAGCCAGGAAGAAACGTGTTGGCGTCGTTATAGGGTCAGTAAGAATTCTGATGACTTTGCAGTCTACGAGAATCAGGAACTCTTAGTTAAAAATTTGGTTATTGACACTAAAGCTAAGTTTGAAAAGCAGTTGGCCAAGGAGGTTAAGGTAAATCCAAAATCTTTTCATGCCTGTGTTAGGTCTAAGCAGAAGGTTAAGGAGGGTGTTGGGCCTCTCCAAGGTAATCAAGGCACACTAGTTAGTGATCATCAGGATATGGCTAATTTGTTAAATGATTATTTCGTATCTGTTTTACCAAGGAATCATCTATTTTGGGGACTTGTAGGGGTTCTGATAACTCTTCTGTAGTTAGTGATGTGGTTTTCTCTGAAGAGTTGGTTTGTTATAAGTTGAAGAGTTTAAAAGCTAGTAAGGCCCCTGGGCCTGATGGGATCCATCCTGCCATTCTCCATGAATGCTCCGAGATTTTGTCAGTTCCTCTTTGCATTATTTTTCAGAAGTTTCTGGATTCAAACTTTGTACCTACTGACTGGCGGATTGCTAATGTTACTCCAATTTTCAAAAAGGGGGATCGGAGCTTGCCTTGCAATTATATGCCGGTCAGTTTAACCAGTGTTGTGTGCAAAGTTATGGAATCTGTAATCAAGGATTGCTATCTTAAATATCTTTTAGATAATGGGTTACACTTACTCAATCTGTCACAGCATGGTTTCTTACCTAGTAGATCTTGTGTTACTAATTTATTAAGCTTTCTTGAGGATGTTTATCTCTTGATTCTGGTCACAGTGTTGATGTCATTTACCTTGATTTTCAAAAAGCTTTTAATAAAGTTCCATTAGGTAGACTTATGGTTAAACTGCATAGGTTAGGCATCAAGGGCAGTTGTGCTGACTGGATAAATTCATAGCTCAATGGTAGATCTCAGAGAGTTGTTGTTAATGGTAATTTCTCTTCTTGGAAAGAAGTTAAAAGTGGAGTTCCACAGGGTTCTGTTCTTGGCCCGCTTCTGTTCTTGGTTTTTATCAATGATATTGATAGCTCTCTCACATATAGTATTAGTAAGTTCGCTGATGATACGAAGCTCTGTAGGAAGGTTAGTGATAAGGATGATGCCTCCTTACTGCAAAAAGACTTGGATAGGTTATATTCTCGGTCTCAGACTTGGCAAATGTCTTTTAATGCAGATAAGTGCAAAGTCCTTCACTTTGGTCCTAAAAATTTCAGCTATGATTATAACATGAATGGTAGTATTCTGAGTGATGTGACTTTTGAGAAGGATCTGGGTTTAGTTATTACAGGTGATTTAAAGCCATCTAGACAGTGTGCAGCAGCTGCAGCTAGGGCTAATAGGGTGCTTGGATTGATCAAGAGGAATTTCAGTAGTTTTAGTAAAGAAATTGTACTAAATCTGTATAAGCAGTTGGTAGACCCCACCTCGACTATGCAGCCCAGGCTTGGAGTCCCTTCTATGAAAAGGACAAGTTTCTTTTAGAGCAGGTTCAGAGGAGAGCCACTCGCCTTATCATACCCGAGGTGAAACACCTACCTTATCATGTTAGACTTAAGCAGCTTGGGCTTACCACCCTGGAGTTGAGAAGGATTAGGGGGGACATGCTTCAGGTGTACAAATTTCTCTCTGAAAGGAATCCTTTGTCACCTTGCAATTATTTAAAAGTTCAAAGTAATTCTCGGGTTCGAGGCCATTGTAAGAAGCTGGTTAAGTGTTTTGCAAGGCTCGACATTAGGAAGTTCAGCTTTTCTCATAGAGTTGTTAACGAGTGGAATAGTCTGCCTGAGTGGGTAGTTAACTCTACATCTGTGCACTGCTTTAAGGTTAACATTGACAAGTTCTTCCATAACTGTGGAAGGATCTAATTGTGGTGGGCTCGTTTGGTGTTGGTTGGTTGGTTGTTTCCAGGTAAGGTTGTATGGACTTCAGGGCGTCTTATGGGGCCTTAGCCCTCCTTTGCCCTTTAACCCTTTATGTTATGTTATGTTATGTTATGTTATGTTATGTTATGTTATGTTATGTTATGTTATGTTATGTTATGGAGGTTGCGGGTCGAGTGTTCTTAGATGAACTTGATAGTTGCAAATTTTGGTTGCATAAAAAATATCAAATGTTAAAGTGTCAAGAATACAACTAACAAACTTACAGCGTAAGACTATCTCGGCAAAGGGATCTTTGTAAAACATATGAACCCCTTCTCTCTTCCATCATAGGGTTCATTAAACTGATGAAAGTAGCACGTAGCCTCACTTCTTTTGTGCATAGAAGGAAAATGGAGTTACAAAATCGCGAAGGCGCTCGAAAAAGAATGGTTTTTCCATCCATGAGTGCATATTTCAAACACGTAGATATCGTGTGGAGTTGTACAGGAACTGCAGAGTACAATGTAAATGTTATATGACGACGGATTAAAAGTGCAAAAAACTCATTACCGGTCTCGAGCCTGGTCTCGGGAATTTTAAAACCGAGTCACGAGTCTGAGTTCTAAAAATCGTAACTCGAGGCCGGTCTCGAGTCCGAGACCGCTCTTCAGTATACTACAGCACTGATGGGAGTGCCGTTTGCCCATGACCGTGGGAGTACAGACAAGCCACGAGACCGAAAATGAAACAGGGTTCACGAGACCGAAGGTCCGCCAGACCGAAAATTAAATAATGTCCTCGAGACCGAAAATAAAATAGGGTCCGAAGACCGAAAATGAAATAGGGTCCGCGAGACCGAAAATGAAACAGGGTTCACGAGACCGAAATGCAAAATCTGCTCGCGAGACCGGAACGTTCATACCGGTAGGGTGGTGTTGCAAGGGCAACGCAATAGTTTGCAAAATTTAAATACTACAGGGTGTTAGTATTAGCTTTGAGCGGAGCGTAGCAGCACGGCGGACTGACACTTCTGTCGGTCTCGCGGACCCTTTCTCATTTTCGGTCTCGCGGACCTTTTCTCGTTTTCGGCCTCGCGGACCTTTTCTCATTTTCGTTCTCGCGGACCTTTTCTTATTTTCGGTCTCGCGGACCTTTTCTTATTTTCGGTCTCGCGAACCTTTTCTCATTTTCGGTCGCGCGGACCCTTTCTCATTTTCGGTCTCGCGGACCCTTTCTCCTTTTCGATCTAGCGGACCCTTTCTCATTTTCGGTCTCGCGAACCTTTTTTCATTTTCGGTCTCGTGGACCCTTTTTGTTTTTGATTTTCGGTCTCGCGGACCTTCGGTCTCGTGGGATGCCCCCGAGCAGAAACTGAAAAATATGAATGATAACACAGCTGCCCGTTTATCTGATAAAGTGATCGTGAAGTCCTCATAAAGTTCAAACTTGGTGGGTAGGTACCTGGCTATCGGTGAAAACTTGTACATGCATAACTGATGGAGTAATAAGTCAAAGCTGAGATCAAATTAGCTACAAATTCGGTTTGAGTCATTATTACTAGCTAACTGTTCTTTATTTGAAAAGTTTTACACGACCTGTTAGGTACAGTGATGAGGTAAAAGGTTTTGGCTGCTAAGAATTGAAATCAAAAGTCAAAGAAAGGTCAAAGAGCCCTAACTTTTGCAGGAAAGTATGTTACACAGCCATAAACTCCTCCTAGGTGTAAGTTTCATGAAGTTCAACTTGTTGGGTAGGTACCTGACAGAAAACTTGAACATACGTAGTTAAAGACGTCACAGGTCAAAGATCACATTTCAAGGGTCAGATTAACTATAAATATTTCTAATAAGCCATAAAATGTGTGATTAAATTTATTTCAAAAATTCCTTTCAACAGGACTGGATGACTCGAGACCCGATTGCCGTGACTCGTGACTCACCCTCGGAGTTCAGGACTCGGACTCGACCGACATGACTCGAGGACTCGGGCCGAGCCCGGGTACGAGACCGACTATTTTCTTTCATACGACCGTAAACCTCAGATCGGAACTGCGCGAAAAATCTTTGCTGAAAATATCATTGCGTACACTACGTGTACGTGCAATATCGTTGCTCCATGTTACGTCCACTGCATTAGGGTACACTATGAAAAGTGGACACTTGGAATATATCAACTCAATCTCAGGTCCCCCAAGGCTAGTTTGAAGATAGCACGCTTCCAGCACGAAATGTTAAACACAACGTCCATGGGATTGCATTTGTGAACCTGTAGTAATCATTCAGTGATCAAATGTTTGGAAAATTTACCTTCAGGCCTGAGCATGGTTTAATGTTACTTGTATCCTGAAACGTGTACCAGACGGGGGTCGAAATAAGATATTGACGTCCAGCCCGTCCGAGGCCCTAGTACTCAAGCTTTTGCTTCAGACCTGGGGAAATTTTCAGGAGCCTAAT
This sequence comes from Holothuria leucospilota, assembly GCA_029531755.1. Taxonomy (NCBI): domain Eukaryota; kingdom Metazoa; phylum Echinodermata; class Holothuroidea; order Aspidochirotida; family Holothuriidae; genus Holothuria; species Holothuria leucospilota. Next base: position 4,736 of record JAIZAY010001467.1, read on the forward strand.
TAACTTGTTATAATGACAAATCATCTACTGCAACATCATAATCATATCAGAATATCATTAAAACACTCAGCATTCGCCATTTGCTCCTCTTGCAAAGCTCTTGGTACCTGAAATACTTCTTGGGGCAACTCGGTCTAAGTTGGAAGAACTCACACCTAGCTAGGGGTTATTTTCTGAAAAAATACCCCTGGTCCATGAGATTTTGACAATAAACAAGGAAACTTTTGGGGTTTCTGTGGGTAAATCGCAGCAAAGGACAAATTTTGTGAACAGTCCTGGAATTTCACCCCAAGCCACTTCCGATGGGGAGTGAAGTTATATGGGCTATCGGGGATGGGGTGGGGTCACAGTGCGTTTGGGTAACCATTGCCGTCTTTTATATACCAGGCACGGATCCAAGCTAAGCTCAGGGGACTTAAGCCCCTTCTCTTCATAGCCATGAATCTTAAAGTCAATTTTTGGTGTTGGGACTGTAAATAATTCAATTTCACATACGGTAACATAAAACTCTGGAAAGCTAGAAAAGCTGAGTTTTCTCTTTGTGTACTACACGTGCGGTGAAGCATTACTGTGATCTCCTGCTTTTTGGTCGGCCCCCTTTTTTGAAATTGTAGACCCGTGTCTTATCCGTCTATGTTCATAAGAGGAAATTCAGTGGTCTTTTGTTTTGTTAAATAACTTATTGTTTGGCTGTACGGCCATCTTTTATATTATGGGAAGGAATAAAGGCTACAAAATAATACTATTTCATTGTAGTTCTCGTCCTCTTGCACTCAAAACAAAACAAGCTCAATTTATATAGAGACTCGGGGACTCGAACTCAGACTTGGACTGGGACATCAGAACTCGGACTCGGATACCAGGGACTCGGACTAAGATTGGGTGGACTCGACTCCAGCCCTGCCTTTCAAACCCTCAATCAAATGCAAACTTTGGAACAGAAAACTCAGTTGTGCATTTGTATTGACGACACCGTAGGTCAACTGTCATGGGGTTAAAAGAAAATTGGTTTTGGTCATTTACTGCATTTCAGTATGTTAATCAGTTTATTAAACACAAGATATTAACTTATGAAGAGACGGTGGGATAGATGGGATTCGCAACTCAACAGTTTCGACCTCCCTTTCCATTGCGAAGTGAAAACCACATTTTCTTTAACCATAAAGTCAAAAGGCTAAGTGATTCCTTGCCTCTTAGGTATAATTTTAGTGCAATAGTTTCCCGAGGACACAATACCATGAAATAACCAAGGTTTCCACCGTTTGACCTCTTGTGACAAAAATGACCTTTGACCTTCACTGAATCTTTAGGTTACTTCTTCATGTTTGGCACTCACACACTAACTTGTACGGGTTAATAGAAATTTCCCCTTCTTGACATATTGCGTTTTGAAAGTTTTCACAGTTTTGACCTCTTCAGTGAGATAAAAAACCTTTAAACACCCACCAAAACAATAGAGATCATCTAATCAATACGGGTATCGAAATGACAAGTATGAGATCCATCAATGTAAACTTCTTGAGATATCACATATACAAGCAACTTTCAAAGTTCTACAGTCTGATTTCTAGTGACCCCAAATGACCTTTGACCTCTACCACAATTTTAGAGACCATTTGGTCAATACGGAGTACCCAACTGTAAAGTTTGAGATTATATTTTCCTCTTGAGATATCAAATTAACCTGATTTACTTATGCACTTTGACTTCTAGTAACCCCAAATGACCTTTGACCTACACCAAAAACTGTAGCGATCATCTCCTCAATATGGCGTATCCACATGACAAGTGCGGGATCCCTTAAGCTTACGCATCTTGAGGTTAAATGCTTACAAGGAATTTTTAAGGTTTCCGCAGTTTGACCTCTGATGACCCTAGATGACCTCTAACCTACACCAAAAACAATAAGGATTCAACTCCTCAGCATGGAGTCTACATGCAAAGTAGGAGATCCCTGATGCTTACCCACCTTGAGACATCATATGTTTACAAAGTTTTCAGTTTTCACTTTCTGACTTCCGGTGACCCCAGACCTTTGACCTCCACCAAAATTACTGGGGACCTGCATCTACTTAATATACTGAATTTTCATGGCAAATTTTGCATTTGGCAGTTGGGGATATCCCCACTTGCACATGTATCCACACTTATAGGGAGAAAGGACGCTCATGTCCCCGATTTACATCAATCACATCTGCACAAATACACACACGACATCACCATCGCATTGATTCCTTCTACCATTGGCAAGAAATAACCAGAAAGCCAATCAGCTTAGTGATTCCTTGCGAATGAATATGTAAATCTATTACTGTGTTTTCAAATTGACAGTGTTTCATAAATAGACCTGTCTTTACAATTTTGGCACAGAATGTCTAGGATACATGGGCACAGATCAAACACACTAATACCATATTAATAACCTTTTCAACGCCAATGACCTCAAATCACTTTTGATCTTCACTTAAGTATGGGCCATCCACACGTCAAGTATATGCGATTCATCCACGTTTCTTTGTTCAAGATATAGTGTTTATAGTGTTTACAAAGTATCAACCGTCTAACCCCTGTTGACCCCAAATGACCTTTGACCCCCGCCAAAATCGATGAGGACCATATACTCAATACAGGCCACCTGCTAAGTATGTGATTCATCAGAGTTCCCCTCCTTGAAATATCATGTTAACAAGATTTGACTGTTTGACTTCTGGTGACCTCAAATGACCTTTTGCCTCCACAAAAACAACAGGGATCACCTACTCATTGTGGGCCACCTACATGCTAAGTATGAGATTCATCAAAGTTACCTTGCTTGAAATATCATGTTAACAAGATATTGGCCCTTTGACCTCTGAAGACCTAAGATGACCTTTGACCTCCACAAAACAATAGGGATCATGTACTCAATGTGGGTCATCTACATGTCAAGCATGAGATCCTTGAAATTTCCCTGCATGCCATATAGTGTTTACAAGTTTTAACCTTTGACCTCTGATTACCCCACATGACCTTTGACCGCCACAAAAACCAATAGGGATCATTTACTCAATATGGACCACCCACATGCTTAGTATGAGATTCCTTGAAATTACGCATCTTGAGATAGTATTTACGAGCAATTCCCAAGGTATTTACCTTTTGACTTCTGATGACCTCAAAGGATCTTTGACCTTCATCAAATACCATATAGTGATCATCGACTCAATAAGGGATATCTATACGCCAAGTATGAGATCCCTTGAGGTTAGCCTTCTTGAGATACCGTGTTGCAAATTGTCACATACATACACATGGCATCACCATCACATAGATTCCTCGGACTACGCCAAGGAATAAAAAATCACATGCACATTTTCTGGGGAGGGGAAGTAACAGGGTATACTATATGTTTGATTGCCATTACCTATTATTGGCAAGCAGACGGTCGATCAGGATATATGATCTGAGATTATTGTACCAAACATTCTGAAGTTGACATGTTGCACCAGCATGCCTTTAGGTCAGTGGTTCCCAACGGGGGCGTTTTCACAACTCAAGGGGACGATGAGCGCCAAGGGGGCGGCAGGAGGGCGTTTTGAAAAAATGAGATACCCAGTTTACATCAGGGCTTTACAAGATTCCAAAAGCTTTCCCTAGCTTTCTCAAACTGGTTCGCACGAAGAGGAGATATAAATAAAAGCAACACAAGTCGAGTAGGTCTAACATTCCCTTCCCAGATGCCACGAAATGGCAACTAACAGTGTTTAACTTCTAGTTTTTTTCTGGAAAGGACTCTCATACTCCCATCAGTGACAGTGAAAGTGATCATGACTAAAGGAGCATATAGACTAGAACAGCAATGCTGTTGTGTAGCTCACACAATTTCTCTTGTCTGTTAAAAATAGGAACTCAAAGAACCAAATTTTATCATTTATTCATCAATTTCCACAAAACCTTACCTTACAAAGGCAAAAGGTAAGAGAAGAGCATAATAATAAATGAACTCAAAACCAAAATCACAAGCACATTTAGGCATGTAAACACTGCAACTGACACCATTTGATGACAGATCTACAAATATCACTGCATATTTTCTAAAATCAAGAGGGCAAAGGTTACATACTTTAATTAGCAGCAGGACTGAAATTAAACTGATGTTATTAAACTGTTCAAGTTTGCAAAGTACATTTAGTTGCACCTACAACTCCACAAGCAAACACTGCATAGATTTGCACTCAATCAAAACAGACCACAGACTCAAAATGCTGCTACTGCAGTTGAACTCAAAACAGTTACAGCATTGCAATTACTTGACTTGACCATCTTAATTGATCCAGGAACAAAACGGGACATATCCCAACAACAGGTTAAACCGTTTTCCTTTCTTGTAAGCCAAACTGACCACAGAGTTGCTTCAAATTTTGTTATCATGGATCAAGAAGAAGCTGCCCAATGCAGGGAGTTCCCATGGAACTCCTTGCTTAATGAGCCTTGATAATACAATTAGTTATCCCAAAGTAATGTGATTGCACTGGCCACTTGATGAACAAAGACCGATGTGTGTGAATGGATCAAATTTCAAAACAAACCTGCACAGGCAGTTGCGAGGTAGTAACTGAACACACAACCAAGTACACTGCTATAAGTGCAATGAACAAACAGCTACCTGTTCAGCAGGCACAATGAACTCAGCCCTACAAAAATTGCTTGAAAACCAAATTTAACTTTTGAATATCAAAATGCAAATAGGCAAGTTTTAATGCTCTATAGACAAACAATCATGTACCAAAATTTCAGCTCAAAACCTCCACACATCAAAAGGCTGAAAACTTTTGTTGAAAAGTTGACGGCATCTGCCCCATTTTATAACCTCACACATGTACTGTGTACAATGTGTGAGCTAATAAAAATTATCTTGCTACTGTAACTTCGAGTGTAGAAGTTTGCATGCAGTCCAGAAACAACATACTGGCATATACGTGGCAATTGTAATAAACTGTAAATAGAAGGTAAATTTTGCCATATTAGCCTGTCCACACACATGCTAGTAACAGAGCGACGACATACTCTCACGAACATTCTCGTACACAGGAATACTTCAAAATCTCACCTTTACCCTTTCATTTAGGATTCAAAATGCACTTCAAATACACAAAATAAACATAAATAATCAGATATTATGCCCAATTTGTCCAGTTGCGGGGCTATCTTACCAAAAATGTGGTATTTTTGCGAGCTCCTTCGAGGACTTAATGCTGCTGTAAAAACAGTGTGTTAAATGCCGTAGCGCATGCATGTCTCCAGAGGCCCTCAACCGGCTAAAATCTGACTATGCTGTAGTAGGGAGGCCCTTTCAAAAATGCTTAATTAAATGGTCCCTAAAGTAAACTGTTGTAGAAAAGTAATATATCCTAACAATTTAAATATTCATAGTTTCTTGGCAGCACTTAATTAGCACAAATCTCTTACTTTGGCGGAATTTTGAGAGGTTTCAAATGTAAGTCCACAGTAAATTTCATTTTTAATAATCATTTTGTGAATTAAACACTTTCATTCATACAGATTAAGAATCTTCATTTCATTTTCTTTCAATCGATATAGAATTGACTGAATTTAACCACCCAGCTCATCCCGAAAATAATGATTTATTATAGCCTTGCTTTCACAAGATTTACAATCACATTCTGTGGGCACCTACACCATTAGTTTCGCTTCAGCTTTTCGCCGTCATGAAGGCGGACACGTATTTCTTTTTTGATATTTCGTAAAGCTGAATGCACCATAGTACTTCATTCAAACAAAGCTATATTGTTTAATCTTTCATAAATGCTATAGTACTTCACTATCTATTGAAAATAACCCAGCTCATTCCGAAAATGTGGTATTTCTTGCGAAGTTCCGAGTGCGAATTCTGAAACCTATCGTACATTTTTAATATGAATGAGGTGTGTATGTGTGACGTTTTGGTATCGTCGGCTGCCATTGGCTGAGAGTCGTGAATGAAGAGTGAGAACAGCTTTTCAACGGCATAGTAGATTACGTTATTTGCATTGTGTGGAGCTTGTGCAATTTGCCTTAACAATCCCAATAACAGTTCCACTAGATGCTCTGCAGGCTGTGCTGTTTACAGCCCGTATCACGCGTTTGCATGTACGTACTGTTTCATTCTGTTCCAACGTACAGTGATACTGGTGGCCAATGTCGCCGGAACTGATTAGAATTATATTGGAAAAAATTTCATATCTCAGCTGTTCGGGCACCGATTTACATGATTCTTGCATCGTTCGCTTGAAGATTTTACATCACATTTTATGGTACTATTTTTAGATAGAAATTATCTTTCTGTTTTTTCAGTGTGGACTAACTAGCCATATACTATGGAGAAAAACCTGGGTTCTCAAGTGGCGGCCCGCGGCCCACTTGCGGCACTCGGCGTCCATTAATACGGTCCGCGGGAGATTCAGGTACCAGAACATTTTTGATGAAATTTCTAGAACATTTGCTTCCATACAGGCCAACTGGTGATTCTCACATGATGGACGCAAAAGTTGAGTTACAAGTTTAGTCCTATGAGATTTCTCCAGAGCATTTTCCCGTTCTGGTTGCACGCATATAAGAAGTAAAGTTCTGATTACAAACTTATGTTTTAAAGGTGCGAGTTCTACAATCTAGGGAGGTTAGGATATCAATTTTTCACCCCATACTGGCTATACAAGTCTGGGTTAGGTTAGGTTAGGTTAGATGAGGATTAACGTCCCAGTTTCCAACCAATTGGTTCAAGTCGAGACGACCACGGCCTTTTTTCCAGTTGTGGCTCACTGGCTTGTTTTCCCTACTCCATTGTTTATGCTGAGCACCAAGCACAAAGGCAGTAGGTTCCATTTTTGAAGTCCTTGGTACGACCCGGTCAGGATTTGAACCCTAGACCTTCCGGCTGCAAGTCGGATGCTCTAACCACTTGACCACTGCAGTCGGTACATACAAGTCTGGGAGACGATTAGACACGATTGCACATTTGTGTTGTAGGGTATGTTTTCCTGCTTTATCTAGCACGTTAAGATGTAAATTTTTTTCACTTCAGTCCGCTGGGGTCGTTTGTGATCTAGGTTGCGATCACGTAAGGTGTCCCAATAGGAGAACCACTAACCAAATTAAGAATCTCTAGAGTCGTTGCTGCTGCTGTGTAGACACTCTCGGGGCTCTTATGTTTGGACTTTACACTCAACGAGAAAGCCTGGGCTTAGTGATTCCTTGCCGAATGGGGATGCTTTGTTGCACTGAGGTTTATCCCTCAAATTTACAAGTATCACAAGTATTCAACATCCCTGTCTTGAAATATCATGTTTTTAAATGCATTTGGTCTTTGACCTCTGATGACCTCTAATGACCTCTGACCTCCAATGGATCTTGAAAACTCTTGGGAAATTTTGCTTTTTGACCTCTGGTGGCCCCAGATGATGATCTTGGGTATTCTTGCTTTTTGACCTCTGGTGACCCCAGTAACAATCTTTGGAATTCTTGGGAAATTTTGCATTTTGACCTCTGTGACCCCATATGATAATCTTGGCAGTTCTTGGGAAATTTTGCTTTTTGACCTCTGGTGACCCCATATGAAGATATTGGGAATTCTTGGGAAATTTTGTTTTTTGACCTCTGGTGACCTCAGATGACCTTTGACCTCTACCACAAACAATAGGGTCCTTCCTCTCAACATGATAAATCTATATACCAAATATGAAAAGTGTCAGTCACTGGCAACTTGAGATATCGCGTTTACAAGCCGTTTATGAGGTTTTCGCAGTTTAACCTCCGGTGACCTCAGATGACCTTTGACCTCTACCTAAAACAATAGGCTTCTTTCTCTTGACATGACAAATCTGTATACCAAATATGAAAAGTGTCCTTCACTCCTATCTTGAGAAATCGTGATTACAAGGTTTTCAATCTTTTACTTCCGGTGACCTCAAATGACCTTTAACCTTTACCAAAAACAACAGGTTCTTCCTCTCAACATGACAAATCTATATACCAAATATGAAAAGTGTCAGTCATTGCTGTCTTGAGATATAATGATTACAAGTCATTTACAAGGTTTTCGCAGTTTTACCTCCGGTGACCTCAGATGACCTTTGACCTCTACCACAAACAATAGGGTCCTTCCTCTCAACATGATAAATCTATATACCAAATATAAAAAGTGACGTTCACTCCTATCTTGAGATAACGTGTTTACAAGCCGTTTATTATGAGGTTTTCGCAGTTTAACCTCCGGTGACCTCAGATGATCTTTGACTTCTACCAAAACAATAGGCTTCTTCCTCTTGACATGACAAATCTGTATACCAAATATGAAAAGTGTCCTTCACTCCTATCTTGAGAAATTGTGATTACAAGGTTTTCAGTCTTTTACTTCCGGTGACCTCAAATGACCTTTGACCTTAACCAAAAACAATAGGGTCCTTCCTCTCAACATGACAAATCTATATACCAAATATGAAAAGTGTCGGTCATTGCTAACTCAAGATATTGTCTTTACAAGCCGTTTATGAGGTTTTCGCAGTTTAATCTCCGGTGACCTCAGATGACCTTTGACCTCTACCAAAACCAATAGGCTTCTTCCTCTTGACATGACAAATCTGTATACCAAATATGAAAAGTGTCCGTCATTGCTATCTTGAGATATCATGTTTACCAGGTTTTTGCTTTTTTACCTCTGGTGACCTCAGATGATCTTTGACCTCTACCAAAAACAATAGGGTTCTTCCTCTCAACATGACAAATCTATATACCAAATATGAAAAGTGTCGGTCATTGCTAACTATCGTGTTTACAAGCAAGGCAACACATACACACATATGCACACACACGCCATCACCATCGCATAGATTCCTTGCCTGCCTTCGGCAAGGAATCAAAAATGAACTACTTCCTCCCATGGATCTGTAGTAGCTCCATGTTCCTCTCAAGCCTGGATTCGACCCCGGTGGCAACTAAAAGAGTGATAAAGCAGAAACTCAAGGAAATGTGGACCGCGGCTGAAAACACTTAGAACCCCTGGAGTAAAATGTTTTCAAGTATGTAAGTTTTGTTGCACTCATTTGGGCTTTCTCATCATTTCTACCTGCAGGACAGCTTGAGCGACAAGTCTTTCAAAGTCCCATCAAACCCTACCATCCTTCTTCCTCCCACCCACAGAAAAAGCCCCTTGCAGCATCAAAGGGAACTTCTGCTACCTATTATTGAAATACAAACTGGTCGATGGGAGATTTTTTAATCTCTTTAGTGTGCATTTCGGCTACATTATTTAAAGATCAAAATTTGACTGACAGTGCTTTATTCTTGTGTCAAAAATATCGTAAACACACCAGAGCTTCTGGGGTCTCGCCGGTTTTCCACTGGGACGTTGTCCCTGGCCCCACTTAAGGCCCTTGGGTTAATTGTCCACGACTGGGTGGGACTCTGACATCTGTTTAATTAAAAAAATTCTTTGCTCCTATTCGGGATCGAGCCTTCATAAATGAAACATTATCTTAAAATGGTGTCAGTGTTTTTTTTGTTACCCCAAGCCACTGTTTTGCTACCCTGGGTGGGACCCACAATTAAAATGATGTGGTCTACCCGTTTTTGTAGTTTCATTCATAGCAATACTATACTACAGATGGGGTTTCTTCCTATAGGCCCTTTCCTCCTCCCGGGCAGGGAGCGTTCGCCCATTCCCATTCGGCGAAAGGGGGCATTGAGCTGAAAAAGGTTGTGAACCACTTGCTTTAACCAGAATGCAAAAATGCATTTAGGTTTCGATATGTTCTATTCCAGATAATACCATTATGTACCATATATTTCAGTCATTGGTCAAGTGCTATCTTAATGTGTTGGAAAAATACAGTTTTAGGGTTCATATTTCATCTTGGCAATTCTTGGGAAATTCTGCTTTTTGACTTCTGATGAACCCATGGGACGATCTTGGGAATTTCTAGGGAAATTCTGCTTTTTGACCCTGGTGACTCTAGATGACCTTTGACCTCCACCAAAAACAAAAGCATTCAACTTACTCAGTATAAAATCTATCCAAGGTTCCTACCTGGAGTTAGCAAGGTTTTCAGTGTTTGACCCCC